>APFE031513745.1:0-22440 GCA_000404065.3 Pinus taeda | reverse complement strand
TAGGGAAAACCCAGAGAACTTCTTCTTATAGAATCTTTTTCAAAGGAGGCTTCCAAGACCCAAAACATAAGACCAATTCACCAAGATCAGGTCAGCCACCGAACAAGAGATCAACTTCTTGCACGAAGTCTGCCACTGTCTTCTATAGAACATAGGTCTGCGAAAACTCTAGGTACCACAGAAAATTCGTATGGGAGAGCAAGACAACTAAAACTTCAGAGGTCTAACTATCCGTCTTTCCTCCTTTGCTCGCTGATCATCTCGTCCTTTCCTAGGACTCTCACATTCTTCTTTAACTGCAAATAACACCACAAAATGTATGCCAAGTGCATGTCCATAAAGAGGTCGAAGTCCTCCTCTTTATATAGGATTTTGTTGGGTAGGAAGGGTCTCTTTTGATCCGTTTTGATGGGCTGGCCAACTTGATCTTTTGTTGGTTCTAGATACTTCTTTACATGAAATAATATTTCGTTTTTCTTGATACAAATGCCCAATTGGTCTTGTTACATCATTACATTGACTTTGACTCAAGACTAAGTCCCTAGAGCACTCAATGAGTTTTGGACCTAGGACTAATGATCATGGGCAAGAAACCCATTCTAAAACTAAGTAATTTTTCTTTTACAATTTTTTTTTTTTTCTTTCTTTTGACAATAACAATATTTCATGAGCTAGATACAATTATGAAGACTGAAACTAGTTACAACTTTCAACACTCCCTCTTAACTAGGGAGGTATTCATAATTGACTACTGGTACATGGACAATACTTCCTTTGAAAAGTTCTCATAAGAAGATTCAGATTGGTAACCCATCTGTTTTAGCATCATACCAATTAGCATTGTCACATAGCAAGGGCTTGACTAACAACTCTATCTCTCCATAAGATTAGAGCACAATGCTGGCAAGATGAATGAATGATAGATACCATCATCATTGCCTCTCAAGGTAGATACCCCACCTGAGTGTTCATAAGTTATATCCTCCCTGGCGAGACGAATGACTGATAAACACGATCATCATTGTCTCTCAGGGTAGATAACCCACCTGAGTGTTCACAGGTTATATCCTCCCAGGACTATTCTTATCTTGGATTCCTAGTACTCAAAGATTATCGGTCCTCTACGACAACTCTTATCTTGGATGCCCTACGTCATCCTCAAAGAGTATTAGATGCCAGATGTTTACCCAATCCGCCATTCTTTCTTCCAAAGTGAAGACATGAATAATGTGTCTATCTCTCCTCATGGCCTTCACTAAGACTTAAGGCTGTTAGTCTTGGTCTAGTGCATGGCACATGAAGTAGTGGACCAAATTTGTCACTCACTCTTAACTAGGGATGGCCAACCCATTCCTATAAAGGAAATGTACCCAAGCTCCCTCCTAACCAGGGACTTTTCCAAGATTCCTCTTAACTAGGGACTTGTTTCCCACAACTCATATGTTCTTCGATGGAGATCATGGTACCTTCAGTTGCTTGAAGAGATCCTCCTTTCGATGTCATGAATTTCATCTTTATCCTTATAGATCCTTCTTCTTTTTAGGACTTCTTCGTCGGGCATTGACCATTCATCACTTTCATTCACGAACTACATTAGTCATGTCATCCTTCTCCTTATCGGAAAGTATCGTCTAATCCACATCTGGTTTTTCTTGATACTGCTACCTTTTCCAAGTCATGTTTCCCTTAGGACATTTCATCCAACCACATGAGTGCTAGCTCTAGGTGACATCTACGACCCTCTTTCGGTAGCCCTGTATCAACCTATCCAGATGTTGTTCAAAAAAATAAAAAAAATCAAATCATTGTTACCTTTTGTGATGGTCTTTCATCATGAACTCTTGCTTGCCTGCAACATCATGGTAAACACATCTCCAAGACTTCATATGTCAAGGGTCTCCTTTGTTTACAGACTTCATCAGAGTTTTCATACCTTTTCCATGGAGATGTCCTAGCCAATTGTTTTAATCATCGGATGTTGGTTACGTTTTGTTATGTAACCATAGTTGCATCTTTCACGATCCCTTCCTTCTTTCTTGAAATATTGTTCCCCAGGAACTTTCATTCATAGTTCTTTTATCTTTATCAACCAATTCCATATGAGGACATATTATGTTGATTTCGTCTTGTCAATATGTGAGCCATGCCTTCATGCATCTTTCGAAGGAAGAGATCCCCTTTTCTTTGATCATGCTCATGAGGTAGAGCATTTACTTGTACTATCCGCAACTATGTGATGACATGACTTATTATATCAAATACATGCATACATGCCTCTTTTTCCTTTTTGGTCATCCAGACTTCTTTCGACAGCTTTCTTTCCTTGATTTACAGTGCTTCAATCATCTTGACATGTTGCATTCCTTTGTCACCATACCATCATCCTTAAACAATGAATCTCATGCAAGGTGGAATTCTCAACGAGACACTTGCTTCTTTTAAGAGATTTGAACCTTCTAATGAAGATTCCAATGGAGGATCTTGATTATCCTCATTCTGCAAATGTTCCTACCTAATGATGGTGATACATGATGAACTCCTTTTATCCTTTATCATGCTAGATGACTTTTCTTCTACCCATAAGTACTTCTTATGCTTTAATGAGGTTACCAAGAGCTACTTTTCTATGATGATAGCTATATTCATGTTGACTTCTACCTTAGCTATTCTTTCAAACTTCTATAATGATGTTATGAGCTCTTGCTTCATTTGCATGCTTTTAATGTGATGCCATCTTTCTCCTTTTGGACCCATAAATCGTTTGGAGAAATTCCACCTGGATTGTATTTTATGAAAATAATTAATATTTTTAGTGGGGTTCCTAAATCTAAACTTAGGAAAATTAAAATATTAATGGGTATTAATGAAAATATGTGTGAGAAGCTACTAAGAGACGAGGATCAAGTCTAATTTAATGTTAACCATTGATTAGAGATTAAATCACGACCATTGATTTCTCAACATGAAAAATATAAAGTAAGGCTTGGGGTCAGTTGGAGAATACACACACAGGGAGAACAACACTTGAGCTAGATCAAAATTCTGGGGCGTGGTTTGCTGAGAATTTCAGAGTGAGCTTCTAACGTAGAGAGGGGTAGTTCGGTAGTGGGTATTTCATCCAAGGCCGAGAATACATAACAGAGAGGTAGCACAACACCAGGGAGAGACAACACAACTCCAGGAGGGTGACGCAGAGGCCGAAGGGCTGATGCAGTCACATAGAGGCAGTGTTGGGGTTTTTATGAGGCAAATTGGGCATCAATTCAGCAAATTGATTTCTAAGCCAGGAAGGCTCATTGGGAGGGTGACACAACTCTTAGAGGAGGTGACACAATCCCAATGCAGAGATGGGAGCAGCCATTGCTGCACACCATTGGGGACAACACAATCACCTGTGGGGTTTGTTCATCCAGTTGCTGGATCCACCAAAATATCTATCTCCAGATAGAGGTACTTCTGCCGGGTTTATTCTCTGTTGGGTGAGCCAGATTTGGCACCCTAGTTGTATTTAGAAATTTGCATAATAATAAAACCCTCATATCTGCTGCATTGATTTTCCCACGTTGGGTTTTTCCGGGGATGTTTAGTCCAAAAATAAGTGTCCTTTGTGTGGTTGTCTTATTTATTTTTCAGTGCTTGATTTGTATATTGGTGTAGGCTGTAGTTTTTTTGCTTTAATATTTTCTGAATAATTATGAAAATAACTTGTTAAAATGAAGAACACAAGTAGGTAATGCAAATCAATTTACAGTAGTAGGATTTCTGGTTTGTTAGATTCATAATATTTCACAACAACTTAATGGATAACAACGGATTCAAAAGCATAGTTGAGGATGGTCTAACACTAAGAGACTAGGGAGGGCTTGTTGTACTAGAGGAAGCGCTAACGTTGGAACAAGGAGGCCTCCTTTAGCAATTGGAGGCCCATGGAGACCAATTTTTGGCATCCCAGCTGGATCTTGTGGCGCATGAGGGGGTAATGGGATGAATTTGAGTGCCAAACCTCAAATCTTGGACTTCACAAGCATCTATACCTTCTTAGACGACTCATCACCCTTGGACATGGCATTTGGAACATCTTTGATGGATGACATCAACATTAGTGAGGTTACAACTCACACATGTGGGAAAATTATGGCATATTTTGATAAAGCTGGTGGGTTGGCTTGTAACCCAAGTATATTTTAGTTCTTTTAGGGGCTTTGTTAGGCTTAGTCCTAATCCTCATATAAATAGAGGATAGGCTCATTGTATTGGATCATCATCACTTGTGACTTATTTCGGTCCTCTTAGAGATTTTTGGCCTTGTATCTTGCGGAGATGTGACTCTATGGTGTATTCTTGCTATTTGGAGCTATTCTTTGGTCTTGGAGATGTCATTTTGGAGCAATAAAGACTTGTTCATGCATTCTATCTAGTAAGTGCACCTCAGATTTGGTAAATCTCTATTTTTCTGTCTAGTGTATGGAATGGTTGACTATCTAGGGTTCCTATTGTGCTAGTTATTGTTGGAAATGATTGTATGGAATCTAGATGATATCATTGTATGCATTTCTCACTTATAGAATGTGAACAACAATTCCATTGGTGAATCTTTAAACTATCTCTACCAATTGATTTTGCTTCCTCATAAAAGTGATAGTTTATGGAATCTAGATGATATCATTGTATGCATTACTCACTTATAGAATGTGAATGGAAATTCCATTTGTGAATCTTTAAACTAGCTCTCCTAATTGATTTTGATTCCTCACAAAGGTGATAGTTAGGGTTTTGAGACATAAGGTTTCCTTATTCCCTTACTCCTTGTCAAGATTTCACAAATTTTCAATCCCATAGGCTCCATCATCCCAAGGACCAGGCATTGGCCTTGGTTACATTGTCATCACTTACAAAACTTCACTTAAACTTCGTTTTATCTCTCTAAACGTGATATTCGACCCCTCAAGGATAAGCCGACAGCTAGGGCTAAGGCACCAATTTCAACTAGGGCACAACTTGTTGGCTTGAGGGATGATTCAACATTGGAAGGAAAGTTGATTGGCTTAAAATAATCTCCTTTGAGTGGACAATCCATCTATTTTAAGGCTAGATTTTTCTTTCGCTAGGTAGAATTTTTCCTTGGGAAAAAACCCTAGTTTGCCCTAGGCTTCTGGTTCCATAAATTTAAGGTATTCATTGTTTAGAAGCCTTTACTTGGCCTTGTGATTATAGGAGAGGTCTTTTGGCTTGCTATTTATCAAGCCCTAGATCATGTTGTGCCCTAATAAGGCATGTTGGTGTATGCAAATTGCCCTATTGTGCTTGCTAAGCCTTCTTCTTAGGTAGTGTTTTCCTTCATATGCCTTGCTTGTTACCTTATCCCTTACATTTAGCATACCTATCTAGATCACCTACTAAAGTGAAGCTTCCTTGGTGGTGAAAGTCCACAAAAGAGCAAGAGGTAGTGGCTGTGGTGATAGTGGGCCACACGTCATATTCTTGTCCCTTGGTCTAGTTTTTTCCTTGTGAGCTCCCCTCACAAGACTTGCTATATTTTGAGGCAACATGACACATGCTCTAGGAGGGAGTTATGGGCCACAAAACAGAGGAACACACCCTAAACGGGTTGTTGTTCGTACATATCAAGTTTGATTAAGTTGGCTTTAGACATAAACCTAATATGCATTAAATGAAATAAAATGTGGCCTTAGCTAGTATGCCAAGCACATAATGATATATGTTAATGGACAATGGTCACATGTACAAATTATACCAATTATTCCAACATACAAATGACTGTCAAGATATCTAAAACTGAGTGTTTCATTTGTTGATGCTTCGTTGTAAATTACACAAGGTAAAACTAGACAAATACATGGTGGACATTTTTAATGATTATTGACAACCCTTACAAACCATAGTGGATATACTACGCACATTTGAAGAGACTTAGATAGAAGCAAAATTAGTATATAAAATGAACTACAAGAGGTTTGTAACATGTAGTTGAACACACGAGTGACCTTGTTCATGGAAAAAGAGGGGAATTGTTTATTGCAAACTAAGGTACCTTTGAACCAAGCAATTGATAGGGCAAAATATATGTTCTACTTGGGTTTGCACAATAGTTTGATATGGGTGGGTGGCTTGATAAATACATATAAGCTTGGGGTGAAAGACTTGCTTTTATTAGGGAAGGTTATGAAAGATTGTACGTGATACATGTTGACCTAGTAGTGCTAGAAGCAAGATGTTACGTTTTGCTAGTGGAAAGGTCGACTTTGGAGAAATTGAGGTAGGTCTAGATATGTCAGGTTGAGTTATTAGAATGCGAGCATCAAAAACCATAGTGAGGTAGGGAAGATTCTACCAAGGACCAGTTGACAACCACCAACTCTAGTAGTTAACATGCACCAGTAGTAGTTAACATGCACCAGTTGTGATCAAACAAGTTGACCTAGGTGAGAGAAGCAGTCTAGGGTTGGATAGTGTTGGGTGTGAACATGTTGGATTTTAATCAATGCCCATGAACATTGGGCCAATTATGCAATATTAATAATTTAAGGGGCATAATGGGCATATATGAACATAAGGGTCTTATGATCAAAGTTGAGTTTATAGAACAACCTGTTGGCTACAAGTATAGATAGTCATGGAAAGTGTATGTTAGACACTATTATTATAAGACTACCATTGTGCTTCTCTATTTTGTACTTGTTTTCTAAGAAAACATTATTTTCTCTTTTGATGATGGGGTTTCTTGTTAAAATCAATGTTTTAAAACTCCGACTGGTTTGATTTTAGTGACTCGCTTGTTGTAAAAAATACATTAAATATTTATTTTTTTATGAGAAAACATAATTTTGAAAATTTTCATTGATGTTTCCAAACACAAAGCATTAGAGTATAGAGAGAAGACAACATATGATCAAATTAGTCTCATGAATATATCCATTATATCAAAATGGCACCCAGTGCACTGTCCAATACATACATGATATATAGATCAAAACGAAAACACATAACCAAGGAGGCTCTAAATGGCCTCTTCAACAAAAGTAAACTATAAAACATCACTAGTCACCAGTACTACTGGCTACTGGTAGAGAAGCCACAGTTTAAAGAGCACTCCCCTAGGAAATCCAACCCATATGAAATAGCAGCATTACATGAGTATAGCTGGCTGGAAAGATCAATACAGTAAGGGTCAAGACATGTTAAAGAACCTGTGCAGCAGTGCAGTAATTTCCCATTATCAAAGAGGCCGCCAAGACTCGGCTGTGCAAGGTGCAGGTACAACTGATGGGCCGATAGAAGAAACAAAACAGTGTGCACTGCCTTAATTCATGTATGCCTACTGAAATCTACAATCCCTTCAACCATTTTTGGTTGTTGAATGACATCAAAATATTTTTTCCCCAATTCTCTTCTTGCTGTATCCTTCAAATAGCAAAACTAGCAAGCCAAATTTTCAACACAAATCACTCTATGTCAAGTTCCTACTAGAAGCTTTGGGTGCCACTCGCTGGTTCGGCCGGTTTAACTCAGACTCTGTCAAGCCGGCCGGTTTGTCACTAAACCGGTCACTAGACCGGTTTTTCTGCCGACCCGGCCCGACCAGGGATATGGCTTGGCCAGCTCGGCCGAATCTGAGCCGACTCAACCGTTTTTTAAAACAGTGGTTAAAATTTGGCAGCTTAGGGAGAAATTCCCTCCATTGGGAAGGCTTCCTCATCCAGAGAAGCCCCTACTAGCCCTCGGAAGAATTTAATTTGGTCAAGGAAAAATATTATTTTTGATGTGAAACCCAAATGTGCACAAAAGTACACGTCGGCCTAAAACTCCTCCACCACATATGAATACACATTATGTCACATCACTTGGCAGGCATCATCACACATCAGATCTTCTCTCCCTTGATCTGATTGGTTCGTACAAGTCTGAAATTGCAGGGTCCGAGCTCACACGTGCGAAGAGGAGAGTCTCCGTTGACCGAGTTTGATGTCTGTTTGGGACTGTTTGACCAGTGTTGACCAAGGAGATTTTGACCTTGTTTGAGCGAATTTCTGATCTATTTGGGAGGCCAAGTTGACTGGACGGTTGACCAAATTTTAATGAGCAGTTTGACCAGAGTTAATGCAGTCCTGCAGGTAGGTTTGCGCAGGTCAAAGGTTGACTTTGAACGAATTTGTATGGGCAGAATTTTGACTGTTTTGACTGGAGAAAGGAGGTCACATCTTTTGGCAGGTTAAGCAAAGCTTTTGGAGGACTGTTGACCGTTGACTGATTAGGGCTGCTGCTGCTGGTGACTTTGACCAGAATTGCAGACTTTGACTTTAGACCGGATTTGACTTGTTGGCTCATCTTTGACTGAATATTGATTGGTTGATTTGGATAGTCAAAGATGATGACCTTTGACTCTTTGATGATGAATTGGAACATTGTATCTCTCTGCTGAACATTTGATGACAATCTAATAGAAGGTGAATTTGGAAACGGTTTTCCTCCTTGTGGGGCTTTTCCGTGGTCTTTGACCAAATCTTGTGTCTCTCTTGATCTTGTTCTTGGCTGTCTTCTATTGTGCATTTGGATCACTGTTCTATCTATAATTGCTTACTGTCGTTGCAAGATTGAATTTATTGGATAAAGTGATTGATAGTTGAAAAATAATTTGTGTATGTGATTGTGCTAATCACAGAACACTGAAAAATTAACATTTCTTCCCATTCATAAGTTATCTTCCACCATGCTTTTCAGTTTCTCATGGTAGTGTATTGTCATAACCTGTTTTACTATGGTTTTAGCATGTTTAGTTATGTACTTGATTGATTGCTTATTAATTCCCATTTATGTTTTTTTGTTTTTGATGTATTTATTATTGTGATCAATGTTATAAGCTATTTCTTACTATGCATTAGTTTTGGTTATGGTATGTTAAGTATAGAAGTGGTGTAAGTTTGTTTATTCAGTGTTAAGCTGACCATTTTGTCAGAAAATTTGGTATACTAGTTATTGTTTTTAAGTTGGAGTTGATTTGAGACTCAACGGTTAATCATTTGTGGACACTAATAAAATTTCAATTTCAATTTAATTGTGCTTTTTGACCTTGCAATGTATATAAGCATTTGAATGTCAGGAATAACCAGTTATCCAGGTATGTTTGTAGGGTTTGTTTCTGTGGGTGATTCCATTAGGCAGGCAGATTAGCAAATACTAGGTTTTTGGTTTCTTTGTCATTGTTAACTTCATTGTGAAGTAATATGATGGCCACAATTTCATTGGAAACTCATAGTCTAAAGTTCAGTTGCTAAGAAGGTTGGTGTGCATTCATCACATATTCAACCAAGATATACAAGAATGTGAAACAAGTGAGTAGAGTTGGGACATGCGGTTAAAATTTTACGACACTTGATGAATAACAATTTTTTTGAACTTTATAGTATGAACTGTTTCTTGTTGAAATTCTCAACCTGCATTTATAGAACTATTGATAAAGGACTTATTTGTAAATATTATAGATTCTGCCAAACATGCTTTGTTGATATAGAAAGATTCCATGGAAGATGATTCCTGTTTTAGACATATTGAAGATTCTATAACAAATTGTTTATTTATTATGCCTACGGTCACTTCAGTAGACATGGAATTTTTTGAGATTATTGAATTTTTGACACTTTAATGAAGTAGTTTTAGACATTTTTCTCCAAAAAATTGTGACTGCATGGCTTTGGTTACATGGTTCGAATTCAGATAATGCAAATTAGCTTCAGTCCCTGCACAATGGTGCTATTAGTTTGTGTGTCTTCCTAGGAACATGAATGGTGGCCTCCTTGAGGAGGGTCTGCCTTTCTAGGTGCTCGCTTCCCTAGTGAATGCACATTGGGTATGTGCTAGGAAAGAGATTAATAATATTATTAATCTAGTTACTAACACTATGAGATGACCCTAGATTGTTACTCCTGAGTCCTAGGACATCCACTCATTATCAACAGTCAAAGGCAGAGAAATACAGGTAATGTCGCTCAGTCCTGTATTGTATGTCAACATACACTATCATCAAAACTTGGCAAATTAAGCATACCGTAGATTGCCTTCATCTACCCTTTAAACAATTGCATTGCGTTTTTTTTAATCTTCTTTTCTTCACTCAAGAATACAATTTTGCTGCAGGGAATTCTGTTGACTGGTGCTCCTGGAACAGGAAAGACGCTTCTGGCCAAGGTGAGTAGAGCTTTTAATTTTTTTAGTATAAGCATGTTTGTTGCAAGCCCCTGGTCTGCTCCATAGTGGAACATTTTTTTCCTTTTTGTGTAGTTACAACTAAAATTTTAAGGTACTCTGTGCTACTTTCTTTTTTGTGGTGTCTAGGAAAGGCTCATCTTCTGCTGTAACCACAGAAGTATGCTTCCCAATACTGAATGATACAATTTACCTCATAATTGAAGAATGATTATATGTAAATGCTGACTCATGCCTAGAAGGTCCAAAAGAGGGAATTGAAAGCAGAAAGTCCAAGGAGCTTTACATTCAAACTTAGAATGAGTATGCAGGAATTGGAATACAAACCAAGTTGTTGGTAGGAATGATATTTGCAGGTTGATAAGAGAGTGGCCACCTCCTTGACAAGATGAAACATGACAATCATAGCATATGATACTGTGTAGTATAACTTTATCCATAAAATGTGAAGTACAACAAAAATCTATTTCTTTTCGAATTTCTAAGTACATGTTGTATTGAACTACATATCCTGCAGCTGTTGAAGCTTTTTACAGTAGTGATGTCATCATCTCTTGCTGCATTTTTTCGAAATGCCCTTATAATTTGAATGTTAATGAGCATTGTTGAATGAAACTCTAGAGTAATTAGCATGGAAATGGCAGTAACTTATTGATAAAAAAAGATTTATTTTCTCTCATGGTGCCCCAGTTTCTGTAATAACAATCCTTAGAATTGAATATCATGGAGGTATAGTCTAATTATCTCATAATTTTTAACTACGCCGTTGCAGTCTGGTTTTGACTATACTCAGTAGTTATGTAGTAGTTGCACTTTTCTATAATTAAGTATTTCCAATATTTTACCCTCTGTCATAACTTCTTGTCTTTTGAAGTTGCATTCCTTGATATCCACCTTATTTTTGAGCAAAAACCAATGCTGGAATATTACTTTTATTTCTCCATTTGCCATAGATCTTTTATATCACCAACATAAGTTGGCGCTTTAGTTTTTTGGTGTTGTGGCTTGTGATTTGGCCACGTCGATTGTTAATTTAGCATATCTGTCATTATGCATATGAATAAAATGATTGTGGTTTGTTTATTTCCGATGGATTGTGCTGCCTAATAATTTAATACAATACATGTGCAGGCAATTGCTGGAGAAGCTGGGGTTCCTTTTTTCTATCGGGCTGGTTCTGAATTTGAAGAGATGTAAGTTGATCATTCTGTTTAATGAGTATAATGTTAGCACAAGCAAGACTTATTTTCATGGTTCAAGGATAAAGTGTCTTTTCTCATGTTGAGTTTTTGGAATTGTGGCATCAAATTATAATTATAGAGAGGATGTGGATAACACAGGGGAAGGTTATGAAATTGTTAAGCTTGAAACAGGTCAGCATGTTTATATCACGAGGAAGTAGCTGAAAAGGTTTACAAGAGAATTGGTAGAACTGTGGATAAAAGCAATAACATTAGAAATTTCTGTTGTGTGTTTTATTTTTTTTCTTTAAAAACTTAATATTAATAAGGGTAATATTAGCCTTATAAAATTGCTACCCGGTTGGATTTGGTTCCAACTTAGGTGTTTTCCTGTCACAACCGACTATTAATAAGGATAAAGGTAGACTTTATTAAAATGACCTGTTAAGTTTGGTTCCAACTTAGGTGATTAAAGTGTTATTCATTGAAATCACCTTTGGAATTGGGGTACTTAATTTGTGTTGTCATGGCACTGTCAATGTTCAATTAGTAACTATCAATTGGTGGATGCCACATTGTGATCAAAATACCCTTTTTCCTGTTTGGAAATTAGGTCTGTGACATGCTGGCATATTTTTAGGTGATTGTCTAACAATAACTGGTGCCTTTTTTCTCTTTCAAATTTTGTCTGCAACATTGGGGTGGTTGCTGATGGTGGAAAGAGGGACATGAATTTTCTTTTGTTGTTGTTCTTATTATAGTTTATTAGTTAACAATTTGTATTAAGAGAGATATTCAAATTATCATACAAAATAAAACTCCAGATGGCTGTAGAATTTCACTGTTGCAGGTTCCACTTGTGTGGATCTATCCTAGATCCTATTTTCCCTTGCTACCCTGTACATGATAAATTCCGATATGTATGACATTACATTCAAATTCGAAAGATATAAAAAAGACGCTCATAATTCTGCTGTTAAACTGAAACCATCAACTCTTGTTGGAATATTCAGCAATACTGATGGGAAGAGGGGGAGTGGGGGTTGGTGAATCAGTATTTATAATTTTCAACTTCAAAAAATTGTAGATGCATCCACAAATATAAAACAAAGCACATAAATATATTGAGCACAAAGATTTTTACGTGGAAGCACAAAGCGGGAGAAAACCACATAATGCTTTTCTTAATATATAATATATATATTTATTTAATTATATATATATAAGTTACATCAATTTATCAGCACCAACTGAAAGGAAGCACCAAGTCCCTGATTTATCAACACCAACTGAAAGGAAGCACCAACTCCCTGATTTATCAAAGGTTGTACAAGAGTCAATATTAGTCAAAGAAAGTGTGCGCTCTTGGTAGCTTCTCCTGTGTCCTTCACACTAGCACTCAGATTCCCAAACACGACCTTCTTAGCAACAAAACTTCCTATTGGAAAATCAAGATATTTGCAGATTATAGTTGATTCTCCTAACTTGATAATTACTTGTGATATTAGTTGGCCTCTTGTTACTTTATTATTTGTTCTTCATCAAGCAACTAAGTCACCTGACACGGGGTCACGTGAGACGAAGGACACGGGGATTCAAGTGTTGGGCATGGAAACGTTGACCCCCTGGAACAGGACATGTTAGGACATGTTTTATATATATATATATATATTAAAAATTAGATATTTCTTACACAAATTCTCATGCATGATACAAATTCATTATTCAAACATAGATCTTCATCTAGATGTAAGTATTACAAAGTAACATTATGCATACAAATACAATTGTGACATAAGTGATAAATCATAATACATATTCATCAATCATCCAATAGGAGAAAGACAAGATACTGTAGTTTTCTCATTAAGTCATCAAAACCAAAATGTGTACAATGTTTGTTACATAAGTAGTAGCAATGCCAATGGAAAATAGAAATAGCAAATACAGAACAACTACAAGCCTGAAGGCACTAAGTATCTCATGAGTCATCAATCCTCATATCAAAATCAGCATCACTGTACTCATCATCATGGTCACCACTTCTCTCTTCTGCTGCATCCTCCTCCTCTGTATCCAATGTCATCTCTGCATTTGCTGGTGTGGAGGATGACCCCTCTACGGTGTCACCATCATCAAAAGTGACAGGCTTAACACTGGCTCATTAAGATCCATGTTGGCCAATGCCAACTTAACACTGCTATCCAAACCCATATCATCTGGAAAGACATCCCACATCTCTGTCTTTCCCTTCAAACACTCATCCCTCTGCCTATAAATAAGATGAAGGTTGGTGTGTACATACACCGTTATCTCTGCCCTCGCTGCTCAAGCCTGTTGTTCTTGACATTATACAAATTCCCATATGTGCTTCAATTCCTTTCACAACAAGAGGATGAAGTCACCTGAGAAAGGAGCCTCATGGCTAACTGCTGTAGAGGAGGGCTTGTTGACCCATGAGTTGCCCACCAAGAATAGGGCTTCTTAGCTTCCTGTCTCTAATCACATCATATCCTGCAAATCGACCAGTGCCAATGGAAAACTCTGTAAAGGCATCCTCCACCTCATCAAGGGATGCTCTATCGTGAAAAATCCGCCTCAATGCAACTTTCCTGCCTTGTGAAATTTCCCCATCCATTTGAGGGAATATGTAGGCAGGTCCACCATTCAACCACTCATGGCTGTAGTATTTTGGGTTCAATGAGTGAGCCAAACAATGTAAAGGTGTGCAATTCTTGTCCCATTTGCTGACAAGAATATCCTGTATGGTGGTGAAGAAGGCTTTTGATGATGTCTCATACTCTGGGCATTCACTCTGTAAAATAATGCTCCTCATAGACTCAGTCATGGAATCCCATCCCTCATAAACCTCTCCTAGGATGGGTTGGTCTGTATCTGCAAATCAAAGCAAAGAAATGATAGGGTCCATGATCTGAATAAGGAGATCTACCCTCTCCCACCAAGTATCATCTAACACTGTGTTCTTCACTCTTATTGAGGCTGCTTGATTTGTCTTCTCCAAAAAGACCAAAACTTTGAAATAACCATGGCCCCAAGAGCGGTCTTGACCTCCCTCAACCTCCTCAACATGATGAATGAAGAGGCAAGCTGTGTATCCGCAATCTTGAACAATGATAGATTGGGTGTACTCCTTGTAGATAGTGAGGGCATTTGTATGATTTTGTACAAAGTTGCGGATACGCTGTGGATCCTCAATATTGCTTCCAATCCAAAGCACATCAGAAGAAATAGATTTAAGTGCTAAATTCAAAGAATGGACAATGCAAGGTGTCCAAAATACCAATGTTGCAAAAATCGCGATCGGGATTAAATCAATGAGGGTCTGAAATCAGAAAAAATCATAAAAATCAGAAAAATTAAAAAAATTAAAAAACAGGTTTTTTTTCCCAAAGAATCAGGATTAAATCGCCATTTTTTCAAAATGATAAAATCATTGATTTAATTGGACGATTTAATTGTTTCAATGAAAAAATCACGATTTTCACAACACTACAAAATACTTGTGGATATTTAGCTTCCACTTTCATGCTAGCAACCTTGCAAACAGGTGCATTATCTTTAATGATTTGCACACAAGAATCAACACCAACATCTTCAATAAATTTAATAAACAACTCACCCATATATTGTTCATCCTTATATTGTCCAAGTGCATCCACTGATTTCAAGAAAATTGGACCATTCAAGGAAGACACCATGAAGTTGATGAGTGGGTGCTGTGCTGGATTTGTCCATCCATCAGATTCAATGCTAACAACAGATGTTGGCCATATTGATTTAATAGGCTCAAGCATTTTGTCCATCTCTTTCTTTGCCTTCATCAACAATGTGGTTCTAAGCTTCTCTGACCCAGGAGGCACATACCCTGATGGAGCCCCTTGAATTAGAGCTCGACAAATCTCAATAAATAAAGGTGTGCATACAACATTAAAGGATATGAATTTCTGATAGAAAAAAATGCAATGGTGAGATCAAGCTCTTTTCGTTTCTCTTTCTGAAAAATCTTGTCCACTGAACCAAGTGTCATTGCCTTTCTTTTTGTTGCTTGTCCCCCACAAAAAATCTCAAATGGAAATTTGTTGTTGCTTTTCCTCAAGAATGGAAGGGGGTATTCATTCTTGTTTTTTTAGATGTTGCAGCCAGTGTTTTAAAAAACGGCCGAGTCAACATTGACTCGGCCGGGTTGATCCGGGTCGAAGGCCTCCCAAGCGAAACGGTTGATGATTCGGTTCGAAAGGCCGAGTCAGCGATGACTCGGTCGAGTCATTGAATGACTCGGCCGAGTCATTGCTGACTCGGCCGAAACGGACCGTTTTTGTTATGAAACGGCCGGGTCACCAACTTCACACATTGCTAGTTGCTCAGGCTGCTTTTATTGGTCAGAGGATGTTTTTTTAGACTTACAACATCATAATGTTTCTGACATCTGTTGATTAGAAGTAGAACATGTAATGTGAACTTAATTAAGTGAATGCACATATAGGTGGTGTGGAGCAACATTTTTTCCCTGTTTGTTGTGGGTTCTCTATAGTTGGGTGAACCCCTACATACTGTTATGGGTTACACTACCTATATCAATCATCTATTCTAATAATATAATGTAATTGGCATGGCATGTCTTCTACAGGCTTGAGGAACTCGTTGGATGCATTAGCCTTAAATAGCTAGGGAGGAATGATACTTGTAGTTAAGCATTTGTGCATCTCCATCACATCTGTAAATCAATTTGATGATCTAATTAATCCTCTCAAATTCCTTGAATTGTTATTTAGTGCACACAAAAGAAGGGGCCAAAGTTCAAACAAATAATACTTTCCTGGCTCCGAACAATTAACCTATTTGTACAACAATCATGAGTTTTAGTGACCACCTGAGGTAGATTTGAGGATCCAACCTACTATAAGCTGTCCCAAAGAATCTTAGAAAGTTGAATGCTTGCATTTCCCAACACAATCAGTTGCTGGTGGGAAGAATACACTTGCCAAAGGTGAAACAGGGATGTTGAGTAGTAGGAGGCATTGGATATGTATGCAACCATTTATTGCAATAGAGCATCTTACCCTCACTGGCAATGTGTGAAGTTGGTGAAATGGCTGGGTCACCAATTTCATGAGCCTACTTTGATCATATGTTGTCTTCCATCTATATTATAATGCTGTGTGTTTGGAAACATGAATAAAAATCTTTAAAATTATGTTTAAAATCTTCAAAATTATGTTTTTTTATAAAAAACTAAATATTTAATGTATTGTTTACAACAACCGAGTCATTGAAAATGAGCCGGCCGAGTCATTACCGTTTCGGAGTCAGAGTCGGAGTCATTGCTCGGCCGAGTCGGAGTCGGAGTCGGAGTTTTAAAACTATGGTTGCAGCCACCTTTGCCATACCGGTGTTGGCATCTTTTTCCATTTCCTTCCTCTTAGTTAAAGCCAACAAATGAGCTGTCACATGGAAATATGTGCTCATGAAATGAGTTTTGCAATAGTTTCATTTCCAGGCAACATTGCCTCCTTCCTTCAACTCGCTGCCTGGCCCTTGCTCCATTGTGACATATTTCCACAAGGGATATTTGTTATCTTGAGGCTGCTGTCTTCCCTCAACATTTGAAGTTGCTGTTGCAACCCCACTTGCAATAGAGGGAACACTTGCAGACCCTGATGAAATTGGAAGACAAGGGGCATCTCCAATGGGGATATTCTTCCCTTTCTTTTGCCCCTTCCCTGCTGCCCTTGATTGAGCCATGAATGCTGGAAAAAAATAAAGAAAAAATGCATAAATTTGTAAAACAAATGCACATGCAAACTACTGAAATAAAAATGCAAAAAAAATAGAGAGAAAATGCACTTACCTGGCTTGAATCATCTCCAAAATGTTCCCACACCCTTTGCTCTTCGCTCTTTGCCAAATCGCCCTTTTATGGCCGCGCGGAGGTGTAAAACACGTGACACATGTCCTGGAATCGAGACACGTTCATGTCCCGATGGGGCACGACCCAGAGGAGACGTGTCCCACCGAATCGTGTTCGATTCATCCGATTCGAGACACGTGAGGCCTGGGTAACGAATCCGGTATCTTAGTCAAGCAATTATCAAACATAAAATACATGAAGATCACAGGAACACAAAGAACACAATATATAGGTTTCAAGCCAGGCCCAAACCCCTCCAAGGGGGAAACCCAAAAATGATTCTTCTCTTCTTATAGAATTAGATCAAATTGAGACCTCTAAGACCCAAAGGCCAAACCTCCTCCGAGCACCAAGTCAGCCCTCCAAAAACCCTTCTTGATTGAGTCAAATTTTATCAAATCAAAGATAATCAAAATTCAGAAACTCTGTTCCAAGTCAAAGTCTCGACCCTCTATCTCAGGTCTACAATTCGGTCTTGCAGTCTTGGCCCTACAATTCAATGAGAAATCCTAGATTCCTTGCACGTGTGAGCAAAAACAGTTCAAAAAATCTGATTTCTTCTTCTTCTAAGAGTTTTTCCTTCTTCCTTCTCCTTCACTCTTCCTTTCTTCTTGTCCATTGCAGATATCGAACTTGTTGAAGATATCTCATATGAGGATGGGGTTTCTTATATATTTAGTCATCCAAGAGTGCGAAAAGGTGCCCAACAAAGCCGACTTTTGATGGTAGGACTGACTTGGTCTTGGAGGATAAACTGACTCTTCTTGACTAAAAATAATAATTTTATTTTGTTACAAAGAGTTTAAATGGGACTATAATACATGACAAATGTTCTTCTTTGACTTAACAAACCCTAGAAGCATGAAGAACATGATTTGACCTAGACCTAAGCGTGAAACCCATGCTTCAATAAATAAAAAATCTTTTTCTTTATACAAAGTCATGATTGCAAATGTCATTATGGAGACTAAATCTAGTTACATTGTCCAACACTTTCCTCAACAAATGATCTTTGAACTCGACCTCCTTATCAGCAGAACTCGGCCTCAATAGGAACATGCCACTGCTCCCAAGACAAGCCCGAAACTCGACCTTCCACATTGAAATTCGAACCTCTACACAGATTTGGAATTCCGCCTTCAAAGATGACATAATTCGGCTCTCAAGAATTGGTCTACAATCAACCTTCTGACCAAGACCAAAGCTCTTCAAAAAGTGTGCCAAAATCTTTCCAAAATAAGCTAGAAAAAACATTTCCAAAATAAGCCAAAAAGCCTTAAAAGATTTGCCAAAAATACTTCCCCAGAACGTCTCTCCAGATCAGCTCCTCTTCTGTTAATTTAAGGCAACAATGTTATGTTCTACGCTTTAGAGCAATTTTGCTTCAATTTCTTTATGAGCCCAATATGAATTTTAGTTTAGCAATCACATAAACATGTAAGTAAAATGCTGTAGAACATAAACATAAACAGTAGAAGACAAGCCAAGACAAGAGGACACAAGACATGGCACTAGCCAGGGACAAACCCCAGTGTGGGGAAATCCTTGATCAAATCTTCTTTTAGTCTTCAATAGTTCAATAGAGAGAGATAGTACAATTTACAAATTCTGATAATTTATAATAAGCAACAAAAGAGCCCTAAACAAAAAAGTCAACATTGGTCAATAGGACATATTTGGACCTCAAAGATTCGGTCAACTTCAGCCTCCAAAAAACAAGATGAAATAACCCTCAAAACAGTGGAATTATGCCTAGTCAAAGTCTGGTTAAACAATCAACCTGCAGTCAGCACTAACCACAGTGAATGCTGGTCAAAACTCCTTGATTTTCGTGCCCATAATTGTAGCTTGCTTAGATAGAGATTCCTCACCCAAACTAAAGACAAAATAGGTCAATGCATCAAGTCAACACAGTCAAACAACCTCCCAACAACTTGATCAATGCTGGTCAAGGCAGCGAACAAAAACCCTAGTTCACACATGTGGAGAGAGAGAAGATTGCCTTGGATAGTGTGCCCAATCACAAGAGCAGAGAGAGATATGTGTGATGAGATGATGGTGAAAATAATTTCAGGTCCTTTTTATACGCAATGTTGAGGATGAATTGGGGGCTTGAGTGCATGTTTTGCTTGTTGGCCGACCTTGACAATTTGTCCATAATATAAATAAATTCATATCTTCATTTGTACATGTCAAAATTGGATGATCTTTAGATCAATCCTACACCCCTCCGAGAGAGGAATCTAATAAAAATATCAGTGGTCATAAATAAGATGACCCATGTGGAGTTTGGCCGTAGTTGCCAATTTTAACACTCCCTCTCAACTAAGGTGAACTCCACTTGCTAATCCTTTTGGCAATATGTACCATCTCTGCCATCCATGCACTGCTCTGCTCTGTTGAACTATGAAGAAGAATAAGTGATTGAGAATGTATCATACTATTCTCTATTGACCCGAAGTCAGTCCCAATCAAAAGAGAGTGTCTGATACCACTCTTACCGACCCGAAGTTAGTTCCCATTGATCCCAGATCAATATCGGACATCCTAGCATAAGAGTACGGTAGTACACGATGTGTCCATCGGTAATACTATGGTCCCTATCCTCATTTCCCTACTCACTTGCAAGATGAGAGGTACTTCTCATGAGTCCCAGACTGCATGGGTAGGATGTCTCGGCAGGAGAAGGAGGAACCACTCCTCTTGCTCACATGTCACCAAGGGGTACCTTAGGGGAAGGATGAACCACTCACCTTGTACACAACAAACCACTAAGGGAAGAATGAACCACTCACCACTCCAAGAAGTACCCCAAGCCCCATCGGAGCTCCCAGAGCTCAATGCCCATCTCATATAGGACCCTCATAAGAGGGTCTCTCCACGACTCCAAGTTGTTCTCGGAAGGCCAAGAATTTGACCTTCCCCAGGGGCTTTGTCAAAATATCGATGACTTGCACATCAATCCTAATGTGTTGGAGCCTTATTGCTCCTCATTGTACCATATCTCAGATAAAGTGGTACCTGATATTTATATGCTTGGAGCGATCATGAAACACGAGATTCTCTGATAATTGGATCCCACTTTGGTTGTTGCAGAAGATCACGGTGGTAACCAGCACATGTCTAAACAATTCACTCAAGAGCTTCCTCAACCAGATAGCTTCACAAGAGGCCATACTAGCAGCTATGCATTCGGCCTTGGCGATGCTCAAGGCAATTGATTTCTGCTTCTTGCTCATCTAGTATTTCAAAACATAACCCAAAGAAAAGCAACATCCAAAAGTGCTCTTGCGATCCACCACACTGCCAGTGCAATCGGCATCAAAATAACAATGCAACTCACATTTCCGGCCGTGTATCTCAATTCATGAGTGATTGTGCCCTAAAGATATCTCAGAAGGTTCTTGGCGGCAATCCAATGTATATGATGAGGCTCAACCATGTATTGGCTCAATGTGTTAACTGCAAAACATATGTCTGGATGGGAGTTCACCAAGAACATCAGTGCTCCTATGATTTGACGATACTCAGAAGCATTTTCTAATTCAGGTCCAGTGGTACTACCACATAACTTCTTAAAGTTAAGTTCCATCAGAGGAGCCACAGGCTTGTAGTCCACCATCCCAAATCTTTCCAATATCTTCATAACATATTTTCCTTGAGAGAGGAAAATTTCACCTGGCTTTTGCCAGACCTCCAACCCTAGGAAATAGTGCATCGGTCCTAGATCCTTCATCTCAAATTCAGAATCCAACTCCCTCTTACATTTGTGAATGAGAGGGTCTGCACCTGTCGAAAAGAGGTCATTCGCATAAAGTACCAAAATGAGAGGTTTACCATTTTCAACCTTAAAATAAAGGTTCAGACCGACTTCACTTGTAGTGAATCCCAGCTTCATCAGATAGCTATCGATCCTCTCATACCAAGCCTGGGGTGCTTGCTTCAATCCATAGAGAGCTTTCTTCAACCTTTATACATGAGATTCGTGATCATGAACGTTAAACCCCTTGGGTTGTTCCACGTAGAATTCCTCTTTGATTGAACCATGCAAGAAGACGGTCTTGACATCCATCTGATGTAGGTTCCATCCTTGCGAGGTAGCAAGGGCTATGATTGAGCGGATGGTGGTGTATCAGGCAATAGGTGCAAATATCTCATCGTAATGTACACCTTCCTTTTGAGAGAAACCTCGAGCAACAAAGTGGGCCTTGAACTTTTCTGCACTTCCATCAGCTCCATGCTTGATTTTGTAGAGCCACTTAGAAGTGACAACGGATTTGTCCTAGGGTTTAGGGAACACATCCCAGACATCATTCTTCATAATTGACTCGTATTCTTCATTCATAGCATCCTTCCATACTTGTTGCTTCACGACTTCTTCGAATGATGAAGGCTCATTTTGAATGATAGTGCTGATGGCGGTCAAATATCCTCGGTACTTGTTTAGCTTTTTACTTTCACAGAAAGTCCTCGTTGGTGCAATGTGGCTCTTAGCGTCTTGGAGAGTCCCCATAAGCCATGAGGCTCTCCTCTTGGAGGAGGAAGGTTCGTGAGGGAGTGGATCAATAGGATCCATAGGTTCATCAACATTAGGCATCGTTTCGTCCTCTTTTTCACCCTGATTTCCTCTGTCAACTGCTTTGTGCTTCCTTAGGATAGGAAGGTTGTTAATGATCTCGAGGGCCATATCTTCATCGAAGTTGACATCATGACTTATCTCAACTTCCTTTTTACCACGCACATAAATTCTATATCCCTTAGAATTTTCACTATAGCCCTGAAATATTCCTTTCTTCCCAGATGCACCCAATTTGCTTCTTTTCTCTTTCGGCACATGAAAATATACAGGGCTTCCAAAAATTCTAAAATGAGAGACATCGAGTTTCTTACCAGTGAACATTTCTTCTGGCGTCTTGGACATAGTTGCAGGAATCGCCCCCCCCGGATCCTAAGCCCGAAGCGCGCTTCGAAGTGAAGCGTCCACGAATCGTTGGGCGAAGCGCGATTCCTGCCATATGGGGTTGCGTTGGCCCGAAAGCGCACGCCACCCGCACGCCACCCAGGCGCCACCCGAACGCCACCCAGGCGCAACCCGCGCGGACTTAATTT
>APFE031513738.1:6267-23817 GCA_000404065.3 Pinus taeda | reverse complement strand
GGAGTGAAACGGAAAAAAAGAAGGAAGTTCATATGGACCAAGTCGGATGACAAGAACCTAGTGTTAGGGGTAGATATATAACTAGATTCATCCATGGAGGTGGAAGAGCACATTTTGCTTTGGAGGGCAATGAGAAGACACTATAAAGCAAAAGAAATAGATGGGTGGATATAGGCTTCATGGGTTGATACTCCAGGGAGAACACTCGAGGTAATTATCCTTGCAAGGTGTTGGTTCATGTTGTAATTTGGGTCAGCAGAAGCAGTTATTTGGGGCTTGGCATGGAACTAGAGTATAGATTCATACCCAGTCCTATTAAAAAGATGGAACCCTCTCTTTGACGTGAGGAGGGAGCATGTGAAAGAGGTACCCATTTGGGTAATATTACCAACTCTTTCCCCTTAGCTCTAGACAAAATATGTGTTTCAACCAATTGAGAATAAATTGGGGGTTTTCCTGGAGGTTGATATGTCTTTTAAGACATCCATAACTAGAACTATTGCTAGGATCCTTGTCAAATTAGATCTCAAAGAGGGTTTTTCGCCCTACATTATGCTAAATTTCAAAGGATGCAGTTATAGCTAGCAATTTGACTACGAGGATTTACCCTTATATTGTTGTTGATGTCTTACTTAGGGACATTTGGTTTGATATTTCCCTCTAGTTTCTATGGGAATCAATGAATCAAGCTCTCAGTTTGAGAGAAAACACAAAAGTAGTCGGTAGTCAAGATCCGAAGAGATTTGTCAAGAGGCCCCCACTTAGGATGAATTTGAGGAATCTCGGGCTCAACAGGGAGAAAAGATGGTGTTGGGAAGTGGTTCAGGGGTACTAGGCAAATCGCATAACCAGTAGACTTTGTGTGAGTCAACCACACGTGAGGAGAAATCATCTCCTCCTTTGGGTATTCCTGAACCTTTCTCTCCCTATTCAAATTATTGTTTGAATGTCAATCCTCCTATGGTCGTGGTGCTTGGTCCTTCTAGCGTTGTTGTTGCATGCACTTGTATATTATCCTCAATGGTTTTGTCTCTTAGGCTTATTGATGAAATTATCATATTTTCCTCATCGACTCCTACCCCCTCAACCTTCGCGACTGTGTCGGGTCCTACCCCTATTATGGACCCTCCCTATAATATAAGCCCCATGGTTCTAAAAGAGGGCCCATCTGCTTATATGGGAGGCTTGGGCCCTCTCCCAACCATTATAGGGAATGGGAAATCCAAAGGTAGAAAATCACATCTCTCCAAGGCACAAATGAAAGCTCAATTAGATTATGTTGAAGAAAAACATAAATCCCTCGAAGGGGTGCTTAGAGAAATGTAGACCCTAGCCCGAGTTTCCTCATGATTTCTCTCTCTCTTAATTGCATGGGTTTTGTTAGTTCCCTTGTGAAACTAGCATTGAAAAGGTCTATTTCATCCTTGGGGCCTGATATCGTCATGCTTCAGGAAACTATGGGGCAGGGTGACCAAAAATTGAAGCTTTGGTTACGATGTTCCCAAGCTAGTTCTTTTTCTCTCTATATGTGAGAGGTCGATCTGTGGGATTAGCTATGGGACTAAATATGAAATCTATAAAAATCCCAAGAACTTTGGGCTTAGAGAATATCCTGGGGATAAACATCTTTTCAACTGACCTGAATATGGACTTGAGAGTAATGAACATTTATGGTTGATTATAACATTTTGTGGTCATCTTTGAACCATTATCAGGGACCAATTCCACCAACAAAATACTTCAACTTCTAGCCATGTTTGGAACTAATCCATGAACTACTTCAAGCTTTAGTTCTAGATTCAGTGGTTAACCTTAAACCTCCACACGTAGAGAACTCAATATTTTCCACCTCATTTGGTTTGTGGTTTTGTAGTCTTCCATAAAAAACCTTCTACTCAATTTGGTTTGTGTCCTTCCTTAAACCACCATTTTAGAGAGCATATTCAAACATATTTTCAGTTTATCTCTCTTGGACTTATATATACCCATTCACATTAAGAGGGGGAATGTTGGAAAGTGGAATTCACGCATATATAACAATCATTTATTAACACATGTTGCAATAAAATATAGATCAAACCTCAAGTGAAATGAAGGGATATGAAAGAATACAATCCCATCATTCCTACACGACAGAATTAATCTCCATCCTATCAATCAAATCCTTCATTGGATTGTTTTGTTGGTGAGGTGGGATAATGAAGTAGTCAATGGAGGTGTTTTGTAGAGGTTTCTAAAACATCATCAATTATCTTGGAACTAACATGGTAAGACCTTTTTTTTAATATTTTATTATTTAAATTTGATCTAAACTTAATCAATATATGCCAAGTACTTCTAGTAGATAATAATCAGTGTGCATTGGTTCTTTGATTTTGCTTGGGCTCTAGTTCCTAGAATTCATCTATGTAATTCCCCTTGCATTAAAGGTTGATTTCTATGCAACATTATTTTCTAGTGAATTTCTCCTTTATTGGAATTTATCTCTCTAGCATTTTAAGTTTCATTTATTTTCAAATTTGACCTTGTGGTTTTTTTATTTCTAGAAATACAACAAATGAGTTTCCATGTTTATTTAGGGCTATATGTGTTTTCCTTTTAAATTTTGGTTTTAGGAATTTCGAGCAGTAAGCAATGTTTCTTAGTTTATGGAGTTTGGCTCTTTTTTCTTTTTGGGTTGTAAGTACTTCATTTTGATTATATTATATTCAAACATCTCTATTCTTAGCATATAAAAAATAGATTTTATAGGGAAGCACAAGAGATCTGCCAAGCCCTTCACTAGCATGAAAAAACTTTCTTCTAAATGACTTTCAAGATACATGTAAATGAACGTTATGCCTCATAAAATTAAAAAATAATGGGTTTCTTAGTTCAACATAAGCAAAAAATTAAAATATTAAGCAATAGAATGGAACATGTTATGAAATATGGTTATCAAACTCAATAATAGTTCACATTTCATAGCTTCAAACCATAGAATAATAGTTAAAAGGAAAAGTAGAAAATGCATAAAAA
This sequence comes from Pinus taeda, assembly GCA_000404065.3. Classification (NCBI taxonomy): domain Eukaryota; kingdom Viridiplantae; phylum Streptophyta; class Pinopsida; order Pinales; family Pinaceae; genus Pinus; species Pinus taeda. The sequence continues at coordinate 20,799 of APFE031513738.1, read as the reverse complement.
ATGATATAGACATTGAATAACATAACTCTCATTTTTTGAATTTTTTTTGGAAAAAAACTTTCAAACACAATGGAAGCCATTAGTAATTATGTTTTTTAATAATTTTTATGTTTTATATATATATATATATATATATCTTCAAGGAAATTTAGATGTAATAATCAATCTTGGAAATTTTCTAATAGATATGAAAACTCTCAAATTTATATAAAATTTCATATTAATATTTTTTATGCTTATTTTAGCTATGCTGTAATGTTTTTTACTATAATATTTATCAATTTCTATTAAAACATGTTTATACAGGTATGGTTACATCCACCTTGCAATTATGCAATAGAAGATAGGGTGGAACATAGGGAAATTATAGTGATATAGTGGAGTAAAGAATATTGCAATGTTATAGTGGAATAAACAATAATGTAATATTATGCTAGACTAGAGAATAGTATACATGGCGAATGATTAATTTTTTGGTGATCTCAAGTAAGTAGAAATGAAAAAAAACATAAATGAATTATGGTTTTATTTATATTTAGAGTTATTTAATGTTAAGTTGATTTTAAAAACAAAATGAATTATATTTTGTTTTTATTTTACTAAAATTAATTGCTCCTAAAATTATATTACTATTAAGCAATCTTGTTAACGTATAGAGTACTGTATATTGTAGAGTACTTTATATTGTAATCATTTAGTTATTAAATAATACATTAAGTGCAAAATTATTTAGTTGAATAATACATGGTGTGATTTTTGAAATGTGAGAATTTTTTCTTATAAAAGATTTTCTCTAAAATATCATGTTACTAGTAATTTCATATATATTTAATGTATTTGGTTTTTAATTTTATACTTTTTTATAAACTAATATGAAAAACATATTCTTCCATTTATTTTATTTTTATATATTTTTAAATTATACATTATAAAAAAATATAATATATAAAAAAAGTTAATCTTTTATAAGAATAATTTTATTTCTAACTAAATGAAAATTAGAATTAATTTTTTTAATTATATCCATATCCAACTTTTATAAAATAATAAGTTTACATTTTTGAAGTCATAGAAAACTTAAATTAGTTAAAAATGAATTCCAAACTAAGATTAAAAATCCAATCATTGATGGATCTTTTGGAAATATCGTGTTACTGAATGATAGTTGAAATATCATTTCTGCTGTTTGTAATTATTTTTTGGTTTTAAATATATAAAATTTAGAAAACGTATATTTCATATTTTTATTTTCGGATGTTAAATGTTTTAAAATTATATATATATATATATATAATATTTTTATTTTTCAGATTTTAAATTTTATAAATTACATATTTAAAAAAAAATTTTTATTATTAACCATAAAAATCTTTTTATTTTTAAGAATCTTTTTTTATTAATATTATAAAAACAAATATTTTATAATAATAAATATTCCAAAAAAACTAATTAATGATTTGATTTAAATAATGAAATAAATCTAAAATTTTAATCATAAATATACAAAAAAAATTTTTAAATCACATCCATTTTATAAAAAAACTATTTATTTAATAATAAACAATTTTATTTTTAAGGATTTTTTTTTACAATTTATATATTATAAAAAAAATTATTTTTTATCATAATAATAATTGAAAAAAAAAATCCTTGGATATAAATCACACAAAATTTTAAATCACGTACAATTTTATAAAGTAATAATAAAGTTGCACTTTTGATTGATGGCAACTAAATAGTTAGAATTCGAATCAATGATGGATGGTTGGAAATATCATCCTCTTTTATAATTTATACTTTCCATTTACTTTTCATAAATAAGTGGTTTCGATTTTGTTTCTAATAAAATAAATTTTTATTTACCCATTACATTATCTTTGAAAAGAGTTGGTCTTTTAGTGAAAAACGAAAGGGTTCGATTTTAATTAGTGCTCTTAAACCAGATAATTCATTACAGGATCATAGAAATTAAACATAACCATTTGAAGGGAAAGATTCCATTTTTTGACCTAAAAATACTTTCAAATGGACTTCTTAAAAAAACATTATAAAAAATATCGCTATCAAACATTATTCCACTCATTTCTCAGCTTCCTAATACATGTTCACCAACTCCAATCTTCCTTAGCCACTACACAAACTAGGCTCTTCACACATAGATCGACAACATTTCTCTTGCAATAACATCGTGTCACGCTCAACTTCACACACAAACTTCGCTCCACACACAGACTTCGCTTCACATGAACACACTACTCAAACCCAAATCGAAGACGCCTTTCAAAAAATTGGCACTCCACTACACATGCACTAGTCACAGGCTGCAGCTCGATGCTCAGCAAATCAACTCACACGGTTAGCTCTCCAGCACGAACTTGGAATTACACACACATCCTTCATCAAGCTCATGCACTTTGATAGAAATCACTTGGGGTACCCAAATTTCTCGGTTCTCAGGCCGAATTCGTCCACATTTCGTAAACTCTCACTTCCTTGCAGTCGCTCCATAGGATTTCAATACACATCCACACAATGTAGACTCACGTTCATTCGAAGGATTTCAATACTGCTTTGTTTTTCAATAGAGGATATATCCACACAACCAACAAACATAAACAATGGCCCAATATAATTCCTTAAAACTTTATTTTAAAGCAAAGACTTCAAACACACTTTTCCTGACTTTAGAAACAAAGGTTCTCTCCAGGATTGGCTCCTTCGACGATGTGTGGAACCCATACACTTCATCCATTCTGGTGATTCACCTTTTATACTTTCCACACTGCTCAACTTAACGGCAACCACAATAGTGGTCACTTTACACTACTCAAGAACAACAATCAACAATTGCAAATTGCTCCACAAGACAAACTCCAATGCGCTGCAATCTTTCTATCACAGCCTCTACTAGGCACAAACCCACATAGTCAACACTGTCCAGCGCCGAATACTCCAACACTAGCTTTGATCTATGGCTTCACACTCAGCCTTCACATGCACAGGAGGTCAACAGGCTAGTTGGAAACTGCACTCTTTCACACTCTTAAATTTGCGGCTCTATAGTGCCTCGAAACAATTTAACAAAGATGCTACCACACTCCACAATCTTTCTCTGGTCAACATTCAGCTTAATATGCCAACAACACTCACAAAGAGCTTCACACCAAATTTCAATGCTGCACACACTAATAAATACTCCACACTCCTTTCATCGAGCCCTCACGTCTCTAGACTCACACGTTCATAGCTCTAGCTCTTAGTCAAACAACAACCACAATCGAAACCCTCGGTTCCAATACCATGATAGACACTATGAAGACTACATCAAAGAGTTTTTCAATTGCATTACAAAACACATAAATTTATACAAAACCCAACCGGTAAATCTACAGAAGTTTTACGGACGATCACTAACTTGCTATCAAATTTCGCCCGTTGGGAATTGGATAATCCAACACTCCCTGTTAATGGCAGTGTAGAAGGATAATTCAATGCTCCCCGTGTGTTTCGTGGTATGTGCTTAACACTAGCAATGTGTCTGTTTACTAACACCTGCAGGTTTTGGTGTAACGGAAATCGTGACTCCAATAAGTGGTATCAGAGCCAAATGTCTCGAGTTCGAAACACACCTGGCTCGCGTTGGGGGGGAGATTGTTGGGAATTGGATAATCCAACGCTTTCCATTAATGGCGGTGTAGAAGGATAATTCAACGCTCCCCGTGTGTTTCGTGGCATGTGCTTAACACTAGCGATGTGTCTGTTTACTAACCCCTGCGGGTTTTTGTGTAATGACAATTGTGACTCCAACACCGCTGATTATCACCAACTCCCTACTAACTATCACCATCGTATCAGAGCTAAGGTCGAATATCCACTTAGTGCCTTATTACATCTAGAGCTGTTGAAAGATCTGTCTAGGAAATAGCTAAGGAACGCTGGAACTAAAAGGTCATGGATCTATGTTGAAATGTGTTGCTAGAGTTTGAAACATGGAGATCCGTGGAGTTTGGAGTTGAAATGTGGTGTTCGTAAGTTTTTTTTCACATCAAGCTTGCACGTATACATCAAGTTTTTTCTCAAACCAACATATGTATGTGTGAAATGTGAAAAGGTTAAAACATTATATATGTTTTTATATTTATTATGAAACATATATAAGTATATGTTGGAATTTTGAAAAATATATTTTAAAAGGAGCATGAATTTTGAAAAGGGTATTTTAAAAGGAGGAAGGTCATTATTACTAAATTTTAAAGAGTAATAATTAAACTTTTATTTTTAAATGGAGTTTTTGTGTTTTGGGGCGTGAATTTTATTGAAAATGGAGATAGCAGTTACAAATATGGAGAAGTTGTGTGGGGCTAATTTTTCCCTATGGAAATCACAAATGGAGGATATACTGATTTTAAAGGATCAGTATTTGTCGATTGAAGGCACAACAAAGAAACCTTCATCGATGACAAATGAAGAGTGGAATAAGCTAGATAGAAAGGCGATTGCAACAATTCGCCAATATTTAGAAAAGAATGTTTATTTCAATGTGTCTGGAGAAAAAACGGCTGAAGGATTATGGAAGAAGCTCCATGATCTATATGAGAAGAACATGGCATCAAACAAAATGTTCTTGATGAAAAAGCTTTATAATCTCAAAATGAAGGAGGGTGCTTCAATTGCTGAGCACTTGAATGCATTTAATATTATTACTAATCAACTTGCATCTGTTAAAATCATTTTAGATGATGAAATTAGAGCCATATTGTTGATGTGTTCTATGTCAGACAGTTTGGAAAATTTAATTGTAGCTATGAACACTTTAGCAACTACAGGGACCCTGAAGTTTGATGATGTCAGTAGTAGTTTAATGAATGAGGAGCTACGACACAAGTCAATTGCGGAAAACCAGGGAGGAGAGGCTCTAGCTCTAGCTGATCGTGGTAGGAGAATGGATCAAGGCCAGCAAGGGCAATCAAGATCGAGAGGCCGATCAAAATCAAGGAGAGGCAGAATCATCTGATTTAATTGTGGCAAACCCGGGCACATGAAGAAAGAATGTCGATTTTGGGAGAAATGACAAAAGGATCAGAGACCATCTAGTACAAATCACAAGTGATCTAGCACAAATGAAGGTGAGACTACTGTTGTAGCCACAGATGGTGATGTGTTGTTTACTATTTTAGTAGAGGATGCATGTGTATATACATCTAGCAATAGCTTTGACTGGATCCTTGACTCTGTGGCATCTCACCATGTAACCCCATGCAAAGATAATTTTGTTTCATGTAATCCTGGTGATTATGGTAGAGTGCATTTGGGAAATAATTATTTTTGCAGTATTGTTGGAGTGGGAGATGTCCAGATCAAGATGAAAGATGGACAAGATATATTGTTGAAACAGGTCAGGCATGTACCAGAAATGCGCATGATTTTAATCTATATGGGACGATTGGATGTTGAAGGCTATTCCACAAGCTTTGGAAAAGGAGGTTGGAAAATTAGCAAAGGAGCATTGGTGGTGGCCAAAGGACCGAAGACATGAACATTATACACATTGAAAAAACTGATAGCAAAATCAGATTTGGCTATTGTCACAAAAGAAGGAAATTCCGCAGATCTGTGGCATAAGCATTTGGGTCACATGAGCGAGAAGGGCTTAAAAATCCTTGTTGGTAAAAATTTATTGCCAAGTTTGAAACCCTACAATCTTGATCTTTGTGAGCATTGTATATATGGTAGACAAAGAAGGGTTTCATTCCTTAGAGGTGGCCATGACATAAAGAAAAATGTGTTAGAATTGGTACACTCAAATGTGTTTGGGCCTGTTAACATCAACTCATTAGGAGCATCATATTTTGTAACATTTATAGATGATGCATCTAGGAAGGTTTGGGCATATCCTATGAAAAATTAATAGTGAAGTGTTTGGAATATTTAAAAAATTCCATGTTGCTATTGAAAGAGAGACTAACAAATGGTTGAAGTGTTTAAGAACAGATAATGGTGGAGAATATTGCTCAAATGCATTTAAGGAATATTGTAACAGGTTTGGCATAAAGCATGAGAAGACTGTGCCTGGTACTCCTCAACAGAATGGTGTCATAGAAAGGATGAATCGCACCATTATGGAAAAGGTGCGAAGTATGTTGTTCAATTTTGGTTTGGAGAAGAATTTTTGGGCTGAAGCAGTCAAGACCGCTTGCTACCTCATAAATAGATCTCCAACTACAGCCTTAGATGGCGGTATCCCTAAAGAAGTTTGGACTGGTAAGAATTTGAATTATTCTCACTTGAAAATATTTGGATGTCAAGCATTTGTACATATTCCCAAATAAAATAGAACTAAGCTAGATGAAAAATCTATGAAATGCATATTTCTGGGATATGCGGAAGAAGATTTTGGTTATTGTCTATGGGATCCACTCAAACATAAAATTATTAGAAGCAGGGATGTTATATTTAATGAGTCAGAAATGTTCAAGAGGACTGTAGGTGAGTTGGAGGTCAAGAAGGTTATTGATAGGTTTGAAGAGCAGCACGAAAAATACCACCAATACAAGAAAATGAACAACAAATTCAAGAGCATGAAGAACAACAAGTGGAAAATGATGAACACCAAGAAGAAGGAATCTTGCAGGAACCTTTACAAGAGATTCAATCTGATAATGCACAACCACATTTGGTTCGCAGATCTTCTAGGCTTCATAAGCCTTCACAAAGATATCCTCCTTCAAACTATATTTTGTTGATTGATGAAGGTGAACCTAATTGTTTTTAAGAAGCTTGTAAAGTCAAGCACAGTAAAGAATAGAAGAAAGCAATGGAAGAAGAAATGAACTATTTGTAGGAAAATAAAACTTGGGAGTTGGTAAACCTCCCAAAAGGTAGAAAGGCTCTACAAAACAAATGGGTGTACAGGATTAAGCATGAAGGTGATGAAAAGAAGGAGAGATATAAAGCAAGGTTGGTGGTGAAAGGTTTTGCCCAAAAAGAAGGTATTGACTTCAATGAATTTTTCTCACCTGTTGTTAAAATGTCATCCATTAGAGTCATTCTTGGTCTAGTTGTTGTTTTAGACCTAGAATGTGAATAGTTAGATGTAAAAATTGCATTCCTTCATGGTGAATTGGAGGAAGAAATTTATATGGAGCAGCTAGAAGGCTTCATAGGAAAAGGCAAAGAAGGCCTTGCTTGTAGGTTGAAAAAGAGTCTCTATGGGTTGAAACAGGCACCTCGACAATGGTACAAGAAATTTGATTCATTCATGTTGGAACATGGTTTTCAGAGGTTGGAAGTTGACCATTGTTTCTATATCAAGAGGTATGATCAAGGAAAGTATATCATATTATTGTTATATGTGGATGACATGTTGATTGTTGGGCATGATAAGAATAAGATCAATAAGTTGAAGAAATATTTGGGTAGCAAATTTGCAATGAAGGATTTTGGACCAACACAACAGATATTGGGCATGCGGATTATGCGTGACAGGAAAAGCAAAAGGTTGTGGCTGTCACAAGAAAAATATGTCAAGAAGGTTCTTGACAGGTTTAATATGAAGGATGCCAAGCCAGTTGGTACATCCCTTGCAACCCACTTCAAGCTAAATACTGAATTATGTCCTAGTAATGACAAGGAGAAAGAAGAAATGAGCAATATTCCTTATGCTTCAACAATTGGCAGTTTGATGTATGCCATGGTATGCACACGACCAGACATTACATATTCAGTGGGAGTAGTGAGTAGGTTCCTTGCCAATCCAGGTAAACAACATTGGCAAACAGTAAAATGGATTTTAAGGTATCTCAAGGGTACTAGTCATTATTGTTTATGTTTTGGTCATGATAAAATTGTGCTTGAAGGATTTACAGATGCGGATATGGCTAGAGATATGGACACCAGAAAGTCCACCACAGGTTATTTGTATACATTTGCAAGTGCAGCAGTATCTTGGGTGTCAGGCTACAAAGAATAGTAGCCCTCTCTATAACAGAAGCACAGTACATAGCTGCAATAGAAGCTTGTAAAGAGATGTTGTGGATGCAGTGATTCCTAGGAGAGATAGGAATAAAGCACGACAAGTATGTGTCATGATGTGATAGTCAGAGTGCTACTCACTTGGCAAAAAACCCAACATTTTATTCAAAAACCAAGCACATTGACTTAAAGTACCATTGGATCCAGCATGTGTTGGAAGAAGAACAGTTATCCTTGGAAAAGATCCATACAGATAAGAACCCTGCTGATATGCTTACTAAGATTCTACTTCGAAATAAACATGAGTTATGTAGAGGCATGGTAGGACTCGGTGTGACTTGATGACTCTTATTTGGCTTCAAGTGGGAAAATGTTAAGAGTGAAGCCAAATTCATGCCGGATTCTGGATTCTTTTACACCGCCAATAGTTTCTAGAATCACATGCAAGATTTTAGATCCTTCTACACCGCTAGTAGTTTCTAGAATCACATGCAGGATTCTAGATCCTTTTACACTGCCATTAGTTTCTAGATCTCCATTCAGGATTCTAGATCCTTCTTCAGCCTTTATAAATTTGTAATTTCTCTGACCAAAGAAAGCAAGCAAGCCAAGGCCCAAGCCTGTTATGTAATGCTAAGTGATTTCTGTTATCTGGTGATTGTTTTATCTATTGGTTTTTTCTTACTGAGTAATCTTGTTGTTTCTCCATTTGTCTGTCTCTGTAAATTATTCTCTGCTATCACTGTGTCTCTGTGAATTATTCTCTCTTATTGCCATCTAAGTCTCTCCGTCTGAATCCAACACAAACTTGATTATTATTCTAATAGTGCATGCTATTACTTCAACTCACTTAACTAGCATCCAAAAATACTTTAAACGTTAGGCTTTCAAACATACGAGTAATTTCTACGATAAAGGGAATTTGAAAGAGTACTAAATGATAATGAAGAAGCTGTTACAAAACTATGTCACGTTGCTAACATGCCAGCCGCCACTATCCAACACTACTTCCATCCAAACCTAAATATGATTCACACAAAGACTTCGAACCATAAATATCAATGGATGGTAATAAGCGAAGAACATACAAATAAATGGAAATTTTCACTTCAACTCACTTAGACTAGCATCCAAAAAGACATTAAACGTTACGCTTTCAAACATACCAGTAATTTTTACGATAAAGGGAATTTGAAAGAGTACTAAATGATAATGAGGAAGCGACTACAAAACTATGGCACGTTGCTAACATGCCAGCCGCCACTATCCAACACCACTTCCATCCAAAACCTAAATATGATTCAAACAAAGACTTCAAACCATAAACATCAATGGATGGTAATAAGCGAAGAACATACAAATAAATGAAAATATTTATGCAAACATTGAAATCATATATTCCTTCAACAAATCTATCATTTGCACAATAGATTTGAAGATATGCTGTACTACTTTAGAAATAGCATTGGCCAAAAAGTTCTTGTAACAGTAATTGTTGAATTCGAAAGCTCCAACTGGTTAAATGAAATACATAGAGAGACTAATACATAGAGAGACTAATCCACGATTCCTATGCTCTTGCTAAGCAGCATAGCCTTAGAGGGAACTCCACGGGATTCATCAACGTTGAAGCCCGGAGATTAGATCTAAATTTCATTTTCGAGAAAAACGAAACAGAAAAGGTCGCCATAAGCATATTGTTTTAATCTTCGCGCCAAATGCAGAAAGCGAGCTTGTACAATTTAGCAAAATAACTGTTTTAATCTGAGCAACAAACGCAGAAAACCACCTTGTACAATTTAGCTAAATAACTGTTTTAATTTTCACAACTAGTTATAATTTTTGATATAGTCAAAAACAGAAAAACATTTTATTTTAGAATATGAGGTTTTTAGAAACAACATGGAAAGTTGTACAGATATGCTGGCAGCTAATTCTTGGGATAATCTATTTAGCGAGGAGTTTGTCCAGAAGCTGAGAGCATTTACTTTGAATTTCCCAGAAAAAGGACACCCAATACATCAAACAGATGAAGAAACAATCTATCCCATAAACTATCTTTAACTAGTAAACTTTAAAACAATTTATTTCTTTCTTTCTTCAAAACAATCACAACTTTATGGGTTTTTAAATATGAAAGTGAATAATTTTTAACAAATTTACAACCCAACACAACCCAACATTTAGCAATGAACCAAAAAATCTATCCATTTACATGAACGTTCCTCGTCGTTTGAAACTATACAATTTACATGAACGTTCCTCCTCGTGTGAAACTATAAAAACGAAATAATAACACTCGAATTTTATTCAAAAAACTACTCTGCAACCGTTGAATTTAAATTGATGGCAAATTTCGACATATTTTGAAATCTATTGATTTACATTTATTTACATGAAAGTTTTTAGCAGTTTGAAACTATAAAAACTAAATAAATGCAAATGAATCTTATAAGCAAGGACTGCTTTACAACTGTTAAAGTTAAATTGATGGCAGATTTCCAAATATTTTGGAATATGATAAATAAAATTAAGATAAAATTAACTTTACCCTTATTCATGAACTCCTAGAAAATTTCCGAAATCTACACTACAGGGTTATTCATATATTCTATAAAATTTCCGAAATCTACACTATAGAGTTATTCATATATTCTATAAAATTTCCGAAATGTACGATAGAGAATATAGATAAAAACATCTAACAGCAACTCCTGTCATATGCCGGACGCTTGCTAACAGTAACTCCTGTCATATGCCGGACGCTTCCATTAAACAGTTTATAAACCTGTCAGCAACATGAAAGTATTGCATGGCCAATCGTCTGCTCAGAGCTAATGCTCCGATCACACTGCCAAACCCAATCGCGATTCCAAAACCCATTCCAGCTTCCCACGATTCCCACCAACGAACAAGAGTCTGCTCACGACTATGGTCAGGCTCACCTGATGCTTGATCGCTGCAGTTTCTCTTAAGCGGAGAACCGCACAGCTCCGGGTTACCAGAGAACGAGGTTACCCCAAATGTGTCCAAATGTCCTATATATGGAATCCTTCCTGATAGGTTGTTATTTGATAGGTTAAAAGCGCCAAGGAAGCTAAGGTTTGCAAGTGTAGCAGGTATTCTTCCCTCTAATTGGTTGCATGACATATCTAAACTTTCTAAATTTACCATTGTCGCAATTTCTTCTGGAATGTTTCCCGTAAGATGATTATGGGACAGATTCAAAGTCTCCAGACCCCGCAGATCTCCAATTTCCACGGGGATGTCACCAGAAAGGATGTTTGCCGAAAGATCCAGAGAAGTGACAGCCGTGAGGTAGAATTCATACGCCATTTCCTGACCCTTGTCAGTCACGTTAACTACATCTTTATAGTACTGTCCATACCTCAGCTCAGGCTTAGTGGGTCTGTACTTGGGGAAATTTTTGTCGATCATTACTGATATGTTTGAAAGATGTGGCGGTATCGTACCTGACAGACGGTTCATTCCTAGATCAAGAATTTGGAGCTGCTGAAGGTATCCGATTTGGATGGGTATTCTACCTTCCAAATTGTTTGATCTGAGAACAAGTATGCGGAGTTCAGAAAGATCCCCAATCCATTCGGGCACTTTGCCTGAGAGCCTGTTTCTGCTCAAATCCAAAATTTCTAATTTTTTACAATTTTGCAGAGACTCGGGAATATTTCCACTTAAATTGTTACTATTGATGTGCAGTACCTGAAGTTTCTTCAATTTTTCCAGTTCCATCGGTATCGGTCCATGGAATTTATTACCTGCTAGATTCAATACCTTGAGAAAAGAGCAGTCACCTAAATGGGAGGGCAGGTTGCCAGATAACATGTTGTCCGAAAGATCCAGAGCCTCTAGATGCTCTGTTTGCTCACAAATGCAAGAAGGAATTTGACCCTCTAGTTTATTTGAGGCTAAAGATAAAAAATTTGAAGCATGCAACATCGTGCAGAATTCTTGGGGGACTGAACCAGTAATGTTATTAATTGACAGATCAAGTTCCCAAGGAAAGGCAACCACCGAACTTGATAGATGGCGAAGGATGCCATTCAACTGATTACCTCGTAGCGCCACCTCCTTCAATGAAGTCGACGAGTTATACACCTGAGATGGTATTGGCCCTTCCAACTGATTGTACGAGAGGTCTATTTGCTCAAGCATGGGAAGATTCCACAACCATGAAGGAATTTGTCCCTTGAGGCCGTTCCTAGATAGAGCCAATGCCGTCATAGAATTTTGAGCCCTCAGGAAAAGAGGAAAGCTCTGTACTTCACAATAAGATAATTTCAACACATCTAACTGAAATGGTGGGTTCCAGTTGGAGGTGATATTGAAGGACAATTTGTTCTCGTACAGGTCAAGATGTTTTAGATTCTTCAGACTGTGAAAGTGTGTCTCTGAGATCGGTCCGCTCAAACTGTTGTGAGAAAGACTAATATTGGTCAGTTTGGACAACCATCCTAGGGAGATAGGGATTGATCCCGATAGAAGGTTGTAGCCCAGGTCTAGTACAGTAAGCGAGCGGAGAAGGCCTAATGAAAATGGAATCTTTCCCTTCAATTTGTTGTGTTTCAGATCTAGCTGAGCCAAGGCCGATAGTTTTCCTATAGAAGATGGCAAGGATCCCTTCAAACTATTGTTTTGCATATGGAAAAGGGTCAGGGTCTTCCACTGGCCCTGAAAAATCTGAGAAACATTGCCAGATATTCTATTGTTGTCCAAGTAAATTCTTTTTAGGCGAGGCATCTGAGAGAGTTCAAACGGAAGAGATCCGTTGAAACTTGAATTGGACATCTGCAAGGAAATCAAACTAGTCATATTGCTTAACCAACTGGGGAATTCACTGTGAAATGGGTTGCTATCAAGATGTAGAATTTCTATGGATGTAAGGTTTTGCAGCGAAGGGGGAATGGCACCCGTCAGGCCACAGTTCGACAATGAAAGGTCCCTGAGCTGAGAAAGGCGACCTACTGACCGTCCCCATGCGGAAGACATCGCTGAGAGGTCGACTCTGTCAAGGGAAAGGTGTTTCAAGGCTGTGAGATTTGTAAGCCATGAGTGGTCGGGACTTTCCAGCGTAAAAGCAGAGGAAGAGAGATCGAGTACTGTCAAGCTAGAGAGGTTTCCCAGCTGCCGCGGAATGGTGCCTGAAAATCCCGCTTTAGAGAGGTTAAGGTATGTTAATTTCTTCAACAGGCCCAACTCTTGGGGAATAGGTTGGTCCTTAAAATTATTGGAGCTGACATTCAAACTCTCCAAATCCCTTAATTGAGAAAGAAAGAATAGTGCAGGACGGAACTCACCATTCAGACTGCAATTATGCACATCCACACCAACCACATGACCGGTCCGTCCGTCGCAAGACACGCCATCCCACTCGCAACAGTTAATTGAAGCATTATTCCATGAAGCCAATCGTCCAACAGAATCATGTATATGGCTTTTAAAATTCAAAAGAGATTGAATTTCTTGATTCAAACAGCCAGTGTCGCAGTAAACAGACTTCAATATAGCCAGGAAAATTATGCAACAAATGAACACCTGGGTAACAAAACTGAACAAGCTCTTTCGCATGATACCTGTCAGACGCCATTCTTGTTTCAAGGGTCTGCTGCTGAAGTGTTGCAGGTTGCCTATTTTCGACATCATAATAATTTTTTCTGGGCGCCGGGATGAGCGGTCCTCACTATCTGGTTTAAGATCACTAATAAAGATTGTACTCTTTTCTTATTCACGAAAAGTCGAACTCTCTTATTCTTCACGAAAAAAAGGATATTCAAAGAGAATGTATTCCTTAAATAAGAAAAATATTTTATTACAATAAAATTGACTCCACTTATTTATAAAAAAAATAACAATATTATAGATTATCGCAGCCATATATAAAAAATAACAATATTATAGATTATCGGAGCGATATCGTTTATATAGATATTACTATATAATAAACATCAAAACATTATTTTTAAATGGCTTTTAAACATTATTTTTAAATGGCTTTTAAACATTTAGATAGATAGACATTACTGTACAATAAATATTAAAAATTTTAATTGGTAGTACTTTTTTGAACGTAAACTAATTGAAATTTGATTTAAAAAAAACCACAGTAATTAAAAATTATATTATAAATTGTTTTAATTTATTTTTCAGTTACTTTAATTTTCTTTTTATGTATATTTTAATGGACTATAATTTGTATAATCTTATTAAATAATAATGACAATGTATTATATAAATAATAAATTAATATCAATCACATTAAATGTGAAATTTACATGTTTTGATATGTTTTGATGTATCTATACATTATTTAACTCATAAGCCTTCCAATCTTAGTCCATGTAGACTTTGTGAAATTCTATACATTATTTAGCCTATAAGCCTCCAAATCTTATTCCATGTGGACTTTATTTAACCCATGTACAAACGAATGGTCAATTCACAGGACCACACGGATGGATTTCATTATATTAGCCAAGAATAATTTTTTTTTGTAAGTGTAAAGCTTTTAAAGGAAGATCAATAATTTATTTTACAAGTTTTTTT
>APFE031513736.1:0-26012 GCA_000404065.3 Pinus taeda | reverse complement strand
ATCCATAACCCTTTGGATTTCCTATCCTCGATGAAGATACAACAACTACAATGAAAAACATATCACCCTCCATCCTTCCAAACTTTCATGGATTAAGAAGTAAGGATCCTGAAAAATTTATCTTTGAGTTTGAAGTCTTGTGTAGATCTTATGATTATCTACTTGACCCTCAAAAGTTGAAATTGTTTCCAGTAACTCTTAATTATGCAACCTTAAAATGGTTCATGGGCTTAGGAGCACAATCTATAAGAACATGGGAAGAAATGAAAACTACATTCTTAGAGAAATATAAGGATTATAGTATGCCCCATAATCTTAAGGATGAAGTCTTTAAAATGATGTCGAAAGAAGATGAAAATCTTTAATATTTCATTGAATTATTTTCTTATAATGCTAAAAGGGCTAAAATGCATGAACTAGATGAAGAGACTTCGAAAGATCTCTTACTAAAATCCATTAGCGATGAGTGGATTGATCTCCTCAATTTTATGGGTAAGGGAGATATTTCTTAGTTATCATTTGGAGACATGTGTAAGTTGTGCATACAAATTTCAAAATCTAAGGCAAGAACTAGGAAAAATCCTAGAGATCGTCTCATGTATATGATTAATAAATATGTAGTTGGGATTGTAAGTAGGGTTGAATTAGGTAATTTGCTTGAAAACTTTAAAACAGGCATTTTGGGAAGTCTTAGTGAACAAATAGATACCCTTAAAGTGAAAAACACAAAAAATGCTGAAAATGGTGCATTGTCAATTTTTTGTCCAAATATAGAAAGAAACATGCTCTAAGAAAATGCCCTCTTGGTTTAAAAAATGTAGAAACTTGTGTTATATATGTAGAAAATCATGATACAAAACAACTTCCTTCAATACTATGCCTTAAAGCAGTTTATCAAGAGGAAATGATATCAAATTAGATAGATCCCCTCTATTTTATTGCTAAGAGACCACGACAAAATTCACAACCAAATATGACTAAGGGATTTAACAGTCAAGCATTTGCAAAACCATCACAAAACAATTGGACTGCAGCGATGTAGTGGCAATCTTGGCCTCAAGCTTGGGCAAAATGATGGAAAAATCCTTATGGAAAATATCCTCAATATGCTCAATATCAAAAACCTTATCCTTTCTTTCCACTACAATATTTTATTAACATGTTCAACCAACTCAACCTCAGAATCCAAGTCCACAACTTTCATTACCATTTCCACAAAGACAGTCAATTTCATGCTAAACCACTTCCAAATTCGAATAATAATAAAAATTCACAACCTTTTTACAATACAAAAGGACAAAATTTCCAAACATACATGATAACTCCACTAGATATAAACAATTTCCAACTTAGACCTCGTAGAGTATTGGAGAATAAGTCCCTGACAATTGTTATTCAGGAATATGAAAAAGAAAATGGCTCTAGAAAAGAGGAGCCTCTCAATGAAAAAGAAAGTTTTCAAAAACAAGTCACCCCTACACACTGATAACATTCCAACTCCTATTATGGAACAACCTTCAATATCTGTTTCAAAACCACCTTTTCTTGAAAGATTAAAAATTGATGAGGGGGTAGATAAACAAAATTTTATTGCCTGATTATGATATGTTATATGAAATAGAGAATTTTTGTATAAAAATTCCTTTGCTACAAGCCATTAAGGAAATACCGATTTTTTCAAAGACAATTAGGGAGTTGAGTATTAAAAGACGAGGGAGAAAGAGAAAGGAAATCAAAAGAATTCAATTAGATGGAAAAATTGCAGATATCATGATGAGAAAAACAACAATTCAGAAATATATTAACCCAGGAAGTCCCATTGTGAAAACATGTATCAATGGAATTTAAATTCCAAATACATTGATTGATTTAGGAGAAACTATAAACATCATGAGTAAACAAACTGTGAATCAATTGAAACTTCATAATCTTCAAGATACACCTACATTGTTGTAATTAGTAGATAGATATGTTATTAAATCGGATGGTGTATTAGAAGACATATTTTTATCCTTAGATTCTTGGGAGATCCTGTTGATTTTATGATTCTAACACCCAAGAGTAATTTAGGAGGACATCCATTTATTCTAGGAAGACCATGGTTAGCTACAGCTGACACATCTATAAGTTTTAGATATGATGATATGTTTATTTATGATGGAATTTCAACAAATAAATTCACATTATATCCTCTTGCAAAAACAACAATAGAAGTAGAGAGTGAAGAATGGATAGATGATGATATTGATATATAACCAATCTTTGTTACTTCACAAATCTAAGAAGAAGATGAGATTTTGAATTTAATGGAAAATAATGAGTCTTCCTCATATTCTGAATCTAATCAAAGTTTTAAAGAACAACGCAATAGTGAATATTTATCATCTCGTCGATTATCTTTATATTCTATGGAAAAATTTGACAACCCTTCAATAGAAATCTTTCCAAAAAAAACTTTGAATATCAATACTAATATGGAAGAATTTCAAAAGAAACTTTTAATAAAGATGTTACAAGAACATTCCTCCGCTTGTGCGTGAGAATATATTGACATGAAAGGAATTAATCATAATACTTGTATACATCATATTTACATTGAATAAAATGCTAAACCAATCTGACAACCTCAGAGAACAATGAATCCAAATTTGAGAGAAATTGTTGAAGAGGAATTACAAAAATTGTTAAATGTGAAGTTCATTTATCCAACATAAGATAGTCAATGAGTTTCTTCCTTGGTAATTTTTCCTAAAATGAATGGAAATGGGGAGTATGCATTGATTATAGGGAATTGAATAAAGTTACCTTAAAATATCACTTTCCACTTCCTTTCATATATCAAGTTTTAGACACATTGACATGAAAGAAATATTTCTCATTTCTAGAGGGTTTTAGTGGATATAAACAAATCCAAGTAGCTCCAGAAGATCAATATGAAACCACTTTTACATGTCCATGGGGAACCTATTCTTACCAAGTACTTCCATTTGGCTTGCATAATGCACCTTTAACATTCCAAAGGGTAGTTTTAGGAAAAAAAATTCTGATATAATTCATGATTGTGTGGAAGTTTACATGGATGATTTTACGGTTTATGGAAATTCATTTGAAGAATCTCTTATGAAATTGGAGAAAGTTCTCATTAGATGTAAGGAAGAAAATCTCTCATTAAGCCATGAAAAATGTTTTATGATGTTTACTGAGGGGATTGTTTTAGGACACCATATTTTAGGAAATGGAATTAGAGTGGACAGATTCAAAGTAGAAGTTATTTCTAAATTGTCGATTCCTTTTCTTGGTTTTGCTAGTTACTATAGAAGATTCATAGAAAACTTTACAAAAATTGCATCTCCACTTTTCAAATTGCTCACAAAATACTGAGAATTCAATTGGAGTTCTAATTGCCAAAAAGAGTTTGCAACATTGAAGGAAAATTTATGAAGAACCTATTCTAAGAGGGCCAAATTGGAAATTACCTTTTCATATTTCAATAGATGCTTCAAATACAACATTTAGAGTTGTACTAGGAAAAAATGATTTAACTCCTTATGTCATTTATTATATCAGTAAAAATTTGACTCCTCCATAGTTAAACTATATTATAACAGAAAAGGATTTTTTGGTTGCTGTCCATACCATCAAAAAATTCATACATTACATCACTGGATATGAAACCTGTGTACATACTGATCATTCTGTAATTAGGTACTTAATGAATAAATCAATTACTAATGGCAAAATTACCAGATGGATATTGTTGTTACAAGAATTCAATATTACTATTTTGGATTGACCTCGAAAACAAAATATAGTTGTTGACTTTCTATCTAGGATTCAAAATGATAATAATGATGTACATGTAGAAGATACTTTCCTGATGAATATTTATTTGCACTATTTATTAAATCTCCATGGTTTTCAGATATTGCTAACTATTTAGCTACAGGGAAGTTGCCATCATATTTGTCTCCTCGAGAAAAAAGGAAGGTAATTCAAATTAGTGCATCTTATTCATGGATAAATGAAAAATTGTACAAAATAGGGCCAAATTTGATTATTCGAAGATGTGTCATAGAGGATGAAGCACCAAAAATACTAAAATCTTGTCATGATGAGCCCTGTGGAGGAAACTTCACTAACAAAAGAATCTCTTACAAATTGCTTCTCTTAGGATACTATTGGCCTTCCCTTTTCAAGGATGCCAGAGAATATGTATAGAGACGTAATAGTTGTTAGAGAATGGGGAAACCTATTCCTTCAGATGAAATTCCTCTGCAACCTCAAGTACTTATTGAACCTTTTGAGAAATGGGCTCTATATTTTGTTGGTCCAATTAATCCACCATCGAGACAAAAAAGGTACATTATTTTTCACACTGATTATGTTACAAAATCGGTAGAAGCTAAAGCGCTTTATTTTGCAATTGAAAATGTTATAGTTTCATTTCTTTTTGAGGATATCTTTAATCATTTTTGTGTCCCAAGGAAAATTGTGACAGATAAAGGTACCCAATTCACATCCAAATTGGTACAAAAGATAATGGAGGAATATAAAACAAAACATCGAAAGTACACTCCATATCATCCACAAGAAAATGGATAATTGGAGTCCACTAATAAATTTTTTGAAGTAATTCTGACCAAAAATGTGCATTTGCATAAAAGAGACTGGGCATAAAATCTTCCAGAGGATTTATGGGCATACCGTATCACATGGAGAAACACTACATGACATACTCCATATGAACTTGTTTATGGGAAGAAAGTCTTATTTCCTATTGAGTTCTAGATAAATACCTTCAAGACATCAGTTAAACTAGGTCTTGATCTATCTAAAGAACAGAAAAAAACAATGGAGTAGCTGAAGAACTAGATGAGATAAGACAAGATGCTATTCAAAGAACCATCATATTCAAAAATAAAGATCCAAGTGGCATGACAAGTACATAAAACAAAGAAAATTTCAAATAGGAGATTGGGCATTACTTTTTCACTCAAAGTTTAAATATTTTCAAGGAAAATTTCAAACTCATTGGCTTGGGCCTTATGAGATTGAAACCATCTTTGATAATGGTGCAGTTAGGATCAAAACCATTGATGAAGAAAGAGTGACATTCCCTGTAAATGGTCATTGATTGAGAATCTACCATAAGCCATTGAGAAAAGAAGAATTTGTTAAAAGCTTACAAGACAATGTTGATTTGAAGATGATTAGGAAGGGTTTTCCTTCCTCTCCAACTTGATTTGTAAATATTTTCGTTTTCCTTAACAAAATAATAATAAAATAAATAAATAAATAAAATTGTATAAACATGAAAACCAACTCTGTTGGCATGTTTATACAAAAAATTTAGGCTGAAAACCAAGCAATTTTGGCACCTTAATTTTTCTTTTTCAATCCTATTCTAATTCTCATTTTCTTTTTATCCCTCTTTTTATTTTTAGAATAAGTAGCTACAAAAGTGATGAGAATCTACAATGTTGACAGAATTCTGCAGTAGATATTTATAGGAACAATCAACTGGGACAATTGAAGACTTCAGCAGAAGAGGAAGATCAAACCTACAATTGTAGGTACCTGAAGACAATTTAAGCAGAACAATCAAGTGTTAGAATAAAAAATTCAAAGGTATGCAAATATCAGACTTAGCAATAAAGGTAAAACATTAGATTATGAATGACATAGATGTTATAACGCCATTTAAAATAATGATTTCTATTCTGAATTTGTACCGATTTGTAAACATTATATCACATTAATGAAATCAGCCATGAAAGAGCCCAATTACCATTCTTCATTACATGAACACTCCATTTTAACCCCACATAGTCACGACCATTTAATTCCCTTTCCTCTCAACCCTATTCTTCAAATAGTTGTTGTACTCTCTTCCATCTCATTCTCTCATATTCACCCTCAAAAATAATATCATTCTGAAACCTTGTCGAGGAAGCAACTATGGAGCAAAACGTTTTCCAATATGGGGGTTATCATCTGAACAAAGCCGAATGGGAGAAAGTTTATGCAAGGGTATCCACAGGTCAGGCAACTCCTCCATCAAGCACTAGCTAAATTTCATAGAAAAGTTTGATGGCCATGATTGAGAGGTGACTAAATCCTTTGCTCGAGCTTTTGATGGAACAGAGGCAGAAATCAAAGACATTAAAATTGTGGTGACAAATTCCTTCTTAGCTAAAGTAACCTAACTACCAAGAATTTGTAAAATATGGTTCAAAAACAGGGGCATCGAAGGAAACAAATGGAAGGTATTCTTAAATAACCCAGGTATGGATACAACTGTTTTCAAAACGGGTATTCCAGGAACAAATTTGAAAAATAAATGTAGAACATTTCTATTAGTAATCTAGAAGTTAATCACCTGTGAGGGAGGGTTTGGTAGTATGTTCTTTTATCATGTTAGATTAATGATGGATTTTTTGGAGGGAAATGAAATTAATCTACCTTATTTTCTACTTAATAGTCTAAAGAATATTTCTCTCAACACTAAATGAAAATTCAATTCATTGAAAACACTTTATATCATCATGGCCTTGTGGAAATGCTTATTGAAACCCATCTTGAGAGCATAGGAGATAATTGAGATAGTTTCCTAATAATATATTATTTCAAGGAGTTAGAGAAGGAAGAGACTAGTGACAGTAAGATAAAAAGAAGCAAAAGGAAATTGCCAAAAAATCTTGTTTAAAATATCATTTGTAACCCTACTGATAATTCACCTCTCTAACCAAAAAAATCTCAGAAGATGAAATTACCCTAGTGAATATTTTAGAAAACATAAAGAACACAATGTTAGAAGAAATAAAGCCACTAGAAAGAAGAATCTTTCATCCACTGTAAGAAGAAGTTCCAGACTTGATAAAACAACGAAGGATTCAACTCAATATTTTATGGAGGTTGTTAATTTGGAAGAAGAAGAGGAGATGAAGGTTCCATCACCCATTATTCTTACACCAATCCATAGTCCAACAAGAAGAACACCATATATTGATGTAGTTCAGCAAGAAATATATGACTACATTGAGTCTCTCGAGAGAAAAGTTGCAGAAAAGGCATCTTCTTCCACAATCCATGACAAAGAAATTCAATATAATAGTCCACAAGAACCTCCAATTGTGAAAACTATGAGATAAGGAGTATTTGAGTTGGAGACACTTAATAGACATCTAAATAAAGAACATGAGATATTAAAGGTGAAAAATGAAATTCAAAAAACAAAAAAATGATAACATTATGTTGCATCCAGGTTTATGCTATGAAAATAACAAGAAATTAAAGGAAAGAAATAAATTTCTCAAAAGAAAGGTCATGAGTTTAAAATGTAGGATTTTGATGAAGAAGCCCAGAATGAAAGTTGCAAGAAACAAAGTAAAAAGAACAAACTTGGATGTTCTGGCCCAAGTTTCTGAGAGAGTGTAGTGGCAGAAAAAAATGTTAGTTTTGAATTTTTGCATGAGGACATGCAACGACCTCTGTGTGGGGGAATGTTGAACATCATAGTTGTTTCCTTTTTGACACCTTTTTCACTTATTTCACCTGATTTTGACCACCATAATCACTCCACGGGCATTAGATAACAAGAATAATCGCATGGTATGTATATATATGTCTCGTATTTCATAAATTCATAATGTTCATTATTGTTAATCTAATATTTGTTTTAGCAACCAAAACAGGGTGATTCTACAGCTAATATCTAATTCTGTAGCTAAGCTCATGGTTTGGTAGGTTTTGGAGCACTAGCTAGAGTGAGAAATATACAAGAATATGGATAAAGATGTGTTCAAGGATTTCCTCCTATCTACATGAACCAGATCAGCAGAAGGAGCTTCCATTCACAAAGGAAAAGGGAAAGTCAAATCTATTAGTTAAATTAGGCGAGTGAGAAACGATATGCGTGCCTCACGATTTTCTTTGTCAAATAGAAAATCGTGAGTAGATCTTGTGATAATGTTTCTTATGTTTAGTATTAGTATTTTGTCATCAAAGTTTAAGCTTTGAACACTTACGATACGGGCTTTATAAAAGACTCCATAGCAGATCAAAAGAGGTGGTAATTTTTATAAGCTTACAATGAATTACGAGACTTTGTTTTTAATCTGTAAGAAGACCTTTTATTTCAAATGTGTGGCTGAGTGTTAATTTTGATTCGAAACCATCCGCTTGTGGAGGCCCCCCTCAAGCAGTCACATTTTTCAATTTATTTGTTATTTTCTTCATTATAATTTTCGCTTAACTCAATTCATTAGTTGTTTTTGATTAAGTAGATGCATTTGTTAAAATGAATTCTTTATACTGATCTTAGATTTTGTAACAGGATTTGAATGATAAATTCAGCATATGGATTAAATCTAGTAGCAGTGAAATTGATAAGATTTTGCATTTAGAATAGGATTCAGTTTTATAAAACAAAGGATTTATTTACAGTTTGTATTCATAGTTGATTTATAAATTCAAGTGAGTGTAATTCTCTTCAAGCAAGGTTTTGATTTTTTCATGCAAAGAGTGTGTTGTATTGATTCGAGTTTCTTACAAGATAGAGTGATAGATATGCAACAGAATTTGAAGAGTTTCATGAATTGGGTCTTATTATTTTTTTGTAAGTGTGAGATTGATTGTCTATATTAAGAGTTTGATTGTTTTCATTTTGAGTTTTATTTCGTAGACATCATTTTCATAATAATGTGCTCACATTTCATAGGATTAATCTCAATAATGAATCAAATCATATGCATTTCAATTTCAATAATTAAAGGATTCTAGCACATATAGTGCACTAGCCTTCCACAACCTACAAACTTGACACCACAACAATTGGAAAAAGAAGAAGAGAAAAGGGGCTTTGCTATAGTTGTGATAGAAAATACACTAAGGGTCATAAGTGTGTTGAGAAGAAATTATTTCACATAGAGTGTGAAGAGGAGGAAGGAAAGGAACGATAAAATAAAAAAAGAAGAGGATATACACCAGGAACCAACCCTAGAGAAAGAAGAAATGAATCTGACCATATCTTGTAATGCATTGGCAGGAATTACCACTCCTCAAACTCTCAATATAGAAGGACATAGCAAGAAGAAAAGGTAATAGTGTTGATTGATTTGGGTAGTAACCATAATTCTATTCATTGTAAGATAGCCAGGGAATTGAATTTCTTCCTATACCCAACACTAGAGTGTCAAGTGATGTTTGCAAATGGAGGAACTACAAATTTCTCTCGAAAGTGCCATAATATCAAGCTAATCATGGGGGAATATGTATTGAATAGTCCAATTCTATCCATTCTAATGGGTGGTGCTAATGTTTTACTATGAGTACAATGGTTACAATCTTTGGGTAGGATAGCTTTTAATTTTCAAGAAATTTTCTTGAAATTTTTTGGGTAGGAAAGGAAGTTGAATTAAGGTGTATCACAAGGAAACCAAGAGAAATAATTAGCTATAATGGCATGAAAAAACTTCTAAATAAATAAAAATAGGGCATAATTGCACAATTATGCTTAGAAGAGGTTCAAACATTGAAATCATCTATTTATCCAAATCAACAAAAAATCTTGGACAATCATTCCAAGGTATTTGAGACTCCCAAAGGCCTCCCACCTATTCATGATCATGATCATGCTATTCATTAGATTCCAGGAAATGTTCCTCCAAACATCAGGCCTTATAGATATCCTTATGCCCAAAAGAGTGAAATTAAACATATGGCTATAGAAATGTTAGAGGCCGGTATATTCAACCTAGTCAAAGTTCTTTTTCAGCTCCAGTAGTTTTGGTACAAAAGAAGGATGGATCATGACGCATGTGTCTAGATTATAGGGAGATCAACAAGCTCACTATTAAAGATAAATTTCCCATTTGTGTCATTGATGAATTATTGTATGAATTACATGGAGAAATTTACTTCACCAAGTTGGATCTTCATTCAGGATATCATCAAATTAGAATGAAAACTGAAGACAGTCTGAAAACAACATTTAGAACTCATGAGAGTCATTGTGATTTTTTGGTCATGCCTTTTGGCCTTACAAATGCACCTTCTACATTTCAAGGTTTGATGAATTCCATTTTCAAACCCTTCCTTAGAAAATTTACATTAGTATTTTTTGATGATAAAATAATCTACAACAAGTCTTGAAAGGATCATTTTTAACATGTTGATAGGGTGCTCAATCTATTGGAGGAGAAATAATTATATGCAAAAACCTCCAAATGTTTCTTTGGAGTGCAGGAGGCGAAATATCTAGGTCATATTGTATCTCATGAGGGTGTTAAGGTAGATCATAACAAAATTAAATCCATTAAGGAATGGAAAATCCCCACAACGATAAAGCATCTATGAGGATTTCTCATGTTTACAGGGTATTATTGCAAGTTTGTTAAGAAATATAGGAGAATAGAAGGACCTATAACAACATTATTGAACAAACATGCATTTTATTGGGCTCCACAAGAAACTAAGACCTTTGAACATCTTAAAGAGGAAATGTGTTGTTTTAATGCAAGAAGGAAGACTCGTTGCATTTGAAAGTCATCCAATCAAAAGAAAGTATTTACACAAACCTATTTATGAGAAGGAAATGTTGGGAATAATACATGCACTAAAGAAATGGTGAACTTACCTAATGGGGAGACACTTCAAGGTAAAAAAAAAAATCATGGAAGTCTTAAATACTTTTTTAAACAAATATTATCTTTAGAATATCAACAAAAATGGGTCGCAAAAATGTTGGGTTATGACTTTGAAATAATCTACAAAATGGGAAGCAAAATGTTGTTGCAGATGCACTTTGAAGAAAGGATGAGGACATGGAAGAATTTCTTTGTTCCAATTCTATTATCCAACCCTATTAGATAACCAAAGCAAGGGATATATGGAATAATCACAAAAAAGTGTGAACCCTCATTCAAAAGTTGTAGCATGATCCCAGTACAACTGGTACATTTAACTGGAAAAATGATTCATTATGGTACAAAGATTGCTTATATATTTGTAAGAATTCCAAACTAAAACAAAATATTCTTTTGTAATTGCATACCTCTCTCATAGGAGGGCACTCAAGATTTTTAAAAAATTACCACGGGATCAAGAAGGAATTTTTTTGGGATGGCCTTAAATCTGAGATTCACAAGTTTCTGGCAGAATGTTTAGTTTGCAAAAAAAATAAAGTTGAGACAATTAAGACCCCGAGTTGGTTACAACCTTTATCCATTTCAAGTCAATGTTGGGAGGAGGTTTCAATGGATTTTGTCACAAGTTTACCCAATTTCAAAGGAAAGAGTGTCATCATGATGGTAGTTTATAGAATTACTAGTTATGCACACTTTTTTGCACTATATCATCCATTTAAAGTCAATATAGTTGCTACTGCATTTATGGAAACAATTCAAAAGATACATGGAACCCAAAAATGATTGTAAGCAACAGAGATCCCATTTTCACTGGAAATTTTTGGACATATTGTTTTTTTTGCCTGGGTACTCAATTAGCTCATAGCTCATCTTATGATCCTCAAACTAATGGGAAAATTGAGATAGTGAAAAAATGTGTGGAAGGATATCCTCGCTTCTTTTTATCTGATAAGAAAATGCAATGGGTCAAGTGGTTATCTCTATCTGAATGGTGGTATGACACTTCCGTCCATATTGTAGCAAAAATGACCCCATTTATGGCACTTTATGGATATCATCCATAGTCCATCACAACATATTTAAGAGAAAATTCTAAGGTTCAAGAAGTGGAAGTTCACATCAAGCATCAACAACAAGTTCTCCAACTCTTAAAGGATAACCTCACTTTGGCGCGGAATCGAATGAAACAACAGGTAGATCAACATTGGAGTGAAATAAGTTTTGATGTAGTCAACTAGGTATTTTTATGGCTAAAACCATACAAAAAAAATGTCCCTCAAGCAAGCTAAGAAAGATAATAAATTATCACCAAGTATTATGGTCCTTACAAGGTGTTGCAAAAGATTGGTACTATGGCATACAAATTGGAGCTTCCTGAATATTCCCGAGTGCACTTAGTTTTCCATGTTTCATGCTTAAAGAAGTTTATAGGTGACAAGCACCCAATTCAAACAATATTGCCAGAACTTGACGAGGAACATAAAATCATATTGGAACCTGAAGCAATTATGGAAACAAGAACTTGAAAGCTATGAATTCGATCAATTTCAAAGTATCTCATCAAGTGGAAGAACTTACCGACTAAAGCTTCCACATGGGACAATGGGAATTTTATACAAAAGCATCCAGAACTACTCAAGCATTGAGGAAACCACCTTTTTGAATGAAAGGGGCATCTTAGGTCTCTATAATACTAATGTATCCCCTTATTGTTATTGCTAGTGTAGCCCACTTATTGTTATTGTTGTGCCCTTACATTATTATTGTTATGTAGGCTCTTGTCATATTGTGACCCCTTAGACTCCTATGTATAGAGAGGAAGTTTTTTCATTTGAATCATCCAGGAATTGTCCTTTCATGTGATGTAAAGGAGGTTTCCCACTATAACAGGTTATTTTTAAAGTCGTTGATCTATATTTTATTCTTTTTTATGAGCTGGTTACATAACACAAATCTTCTCAACAAACATCTTCTCCTAATTGCGATAAAGGACCAAAATGACATTGCAATTATTGTGGGAAACATTCTTGTCTACAATTTTATGTTTTAAATAGATGGACTTATTGTAAGGAACAATGAAAAGGTTCAACATCTATCATGGTTACCCTTCTATGAATTCTACTCATGGATATGTTATTTCTGCTTCCAGATTCTGTTTCAATGCAACATATGTTTGTTCTTATAACGAGTGGGTTATTGATTTTGGACCATCTTATGATATGTTTTTTTTTCCCTCAGGTTTATCTCATTAAGGATCAATGGAAAGGGTTCTTATGGAAATTTACACAACTTCCCTACTTTAGGTCCCAAGTTGCCTCCTCGGCCAAAAGGGTTAACCTTTAGTGTGTTAGTAATTGTAATTATTCTAATTCTTTTCAGAATAATTTGTTTAAGCTTGTATATTTATAGGTTTAAATTGGTTGATAAATTAAAATTTGAAGAGTTAAAATAGGTTATGGATGACCATACACTCGAATTAATACATATGAACAAAATCACCTCCGATAGTTGCTTTCAATTCCATAGCAGGGATACTTCAAGGTTAATACGAAAAATATTTAGAAGAAGGATATGCCAAATCAATTGCGTTGGTTTTCAACAACACAAAGAAAGAAAAAAATATTAAACATTAATTAAAATAAATTTGGTATTCCCCCATAAACTTAATAAGTAGAAATCATACTAAATTTTTATGAAGTAATTCATTATATGCATGAACATAGTGACTGCACCATGTCAATTAAATAAGTGACAAAATAATTACAAACCCTATAAGATTCAATTTATGATGTATGTGTCCACGACAATAGATCAGTGATAATCAATGTTCAACCAACCTTAATTTTTTAGGAAGATACACTAATCAAACCCTAACAGAAACTTTAACTATACCAAGGAAATAATGTATATCTCATTGTAACAAATTAGTGACAGGTTAAAGTAGTTAATAAAACATCAATATGAGATCATGGTAGGAGAATTATTAAATCAATGACTAATTTAGATTATTTATAGAGTTGTACAATTGCATGACAAGAGAGAAAAAGGTTTAGATTTCACAAAAGAAATCTTTTTACATTCACAATAAAAGAAGTTTGACTTAATCAATATTGTGAGAGGAAAATCCATTGGATGGTCTTCAATATTTTATCAATTCATCATCTTGGCTCCCCTTAGTGCAATCTCCTCTCCATATGTAAAATTTCTTCCATTTATGCCTTTATATTTACCCAGAATTTAGTTCCATATTTCCATTTTTATAACTTTTATAAAATTTAAACTTACAACTAAAGTTAGTTTAAATAAATTTTACCCTTAAGACCATTTTAATTAAAATTAGTGACGGAGGCTTCATTGAGGGACCAATACCATACCACGTATGTTCATATTGTGCGACACATCTTGAGGAAAAATGACATAATATATTTAGCATATAATAGGTGGTAAAGAGTTTTTATATTGGCATGTATAAAAAATGGAGCTCAATGTTAATGAAAAAATGGATACTTACAATATCTAGTGAAAGTAGGGGTTTTTTAAATTGGGAAGGTGTATTGGTCTGTATTTGTAGGGAGTTAAATAATGTGATTTTTATAGGTATTTTCCAATATGTAGTCAAATTAAGGGTATTGTTTAGTATGCCACAAACACATGTGATATGTTAGAGGTTCATTAAGTGAAATGGTTGTAAAATCAGCTAACTCTCCACATGACATATCATATGAGCATGACCCACTTGTCATTATCATATAGCCTTTAAATCAAGAGAGATAATTTATTATTCCTCTTTATTTTCAAAATAAATTCCCACTAATATTGATAACTAAGAATGCCCTTACATTAAGAGTTATGTAGTCTCACTTGTGCGATTTTTTTGTTGTCGTTGCATATATATTCCATGAGAATCACACACCTATAAAAATGGGGTGACTATTCCTTCAGTCAATTAAGATAATATTTGTGGCTTTTAAAATTAGTGCTACACTACTTGAGGTTGTATCTCGTCATGATGTCATTTAAATATCATCTCACATTCTCAACAACTCTGAGAAGCCTTCTATTTATAAATGTTTTTATAGTATCAATTTGGATGTCCATTGTTATATTTGTATATGTGACACATATTCAATAGTGTGGGATGATCATTGTAAGTACAAGCAAAATATGTATTTATTTTCACTCATTTGTTATAAATGATCATCTCTCCCACCAAAATTTACGTTTAGAAGTCCTCATATTTTTGTCATATGGTGGAAGTTACCAACAATATTGATTTATTTTTATCACATAAACAAGTACCAACATGTTCATATTTTATATTGAATGTTTCAATCATTTTGTCACAACCTTTCATATCTTCAATATATGTACAATAGATAACAAGATCACGTTTTGAATTACTTAGCGCATTAAAATTTTATTGATTCTAACGAGAACAACCTTACATGTGGCTTGAATGGATACGACATTTAATGACCTTCGATCCTCATGATATGACATGAAATGAAGAAGGGTCCTTTAAATAATTTAGAGGAGTGGGACATTATTTAGAAGATATAGATGTCCATGTGTATAAAATGAATTACGATACATAATGATTTAATACTAGGAAACTACATAAACTATACTTTCTCGTTGGTAAAGTAACCTTTTTCTTAGAGGCTTTGTTATATATCTCAATAATAATACATTTGGGTTAAGGGGTTAGTGGATATAAAATGACAAGGCTCGAAGAGTAATCGTGTCATGAATTAACTTTTATGGTAGTTCATTAATCATGAAATTTTATATATTACTTCAAGTGAAAAAGATGTGAACTTATTAGTAAGATGGATAAATAATCATGAGATAAACCAAATTAGGAGTAAGACATCTTTAATTATGGGGCTCACTACTTATGAAAGGGATATTTATTAGGAAAATTTGTAGAACTCAAAATAAAAATTTTGAGAGTGAAAATTAAGCTAGATCTATGGAGAAGGATAAAGTCATTCTTTTCTTTCAATAATCATAACACCAAACAAATATTTGTTGATAATGATAGGTCTCTTAGTGTTGTAGGGCCTTGTTAATAGGAATTTATTCTATGGCCAAGAGAATAATTCTACAGATCTACCCAAAATATATACAAACGAACTGATAGACCACTTCCTATTGTTTCCCACAGATAAATTCCTTGATCCCTTCACATACTTAAAATGGAAAAGCAAAGGAATGGAAACATACCTTTCTTTTTTGATGGTGGTAGTGATCTTGACCAATAATGGTTGTACTAATCTTGACCACTAATGGTTGATGGATATTCCACTTAAGTCACTGAAGTTTCCAACCCTACCTCCAATACCTATAACTTACACACAGTCACAAACACCTAATATTCTTCAAAGTAATGTAAAGTGTTCAAGAAAAAGAGATTGTAATGAACATGGCTTGTATATGTAGCAGAATGTTCAAAACATCTAAAATATCTAAATATCTATAATAGGATAAATAATATATCTATATAGCAAAATGTACAAGAGATATGAGATGATATGGTTACAAACGAGGACCCACTTATATACCTAGACAGGTGCCCTTTCATGAATGGGCTTTACCTTTAAGACATGTATCTTCAATATACTTATTATTTATTATTTATTCAATATATTTTATATTCATAAAATTTCCTTCCCCTTTAGAAAAGCTTTGTCCTCAAAGCTTATTGATGGAAATGCTTGATATAATTTCCTATCTTGTAATGTCTTCTCATCTTTCTTAATTCTTTCAGCTAACATCTTAAACAATACAAGATGATATGAATTTCTAAGTGTGGTATATAATTTTAGTACTGTGAAATGATCTAACCATTCTAAGTTAATCTACTGTGGAATCTTGTAATTACTAGAAACTTTTGATGAATTGTTGTCATAAGATTAAATTATGGTAACACCAATATTCTTTAAAACATAAGTCACATGTTTCTGGTCAGAGTGATAAGGATATGCAGACTGTTTGAGATGTCTGCTTTTATGATTTAAGTGTTAGTAAGGAGTTCTTGTGATAAGATTTTCCCTTATCCTATTTTTGGTGATGTAGCAACCCCTGGTTGATTTTCCATGTAAATAAAATAAGACCAAGGTCATGGGACACATATTCCAACCTGATTGGTGGGAAAAAAATTATAGTTGGCATCACTTGTGGTTAACTAATGGATATCAAAATTGGTAAAGGAATTGGCAGAGGAAAAGAGACAATAAATGGAATTTAATATGAAAAATAAAGGAAAATAGGAGAAAATAGGAGAAAAGGAAGGTGAAGAGACACAAATGTGAATGCGGGTGAAATCAGAGAGAAAATGAAGGAAAAGTAAATAAAATTGAAAAGGAAAGCAAGATACATAAGACATTAATGATAAAAAGGAATTAGACAAACAATTCACAACTTTTGTCAATTCTAGCTTCTTGACAATTATTTGCTCAACACTTGTTCATTCTAGCTCTCTCTTTCACTCTCACACACTTAGAGTATTCTTAGAGCATCCTAGCATTCACTTGGATTGGGAGAGAAGCAATAAAAGGACAAGAAAGGGAATTGTGGGCACTGGAAAAGAAGGTCGAATAAATAGCTACAACATGAGTTCATTGCAGGTAACATGTTGCATGTGTAATTTCCTTGTTGAAATTTGCATACATGATACATGCATGTAATTATTGGTTATTTGTTTTCATTGGCATGGAGATTCTCTGGGATAGACATGGTTTTAACCTTTCCTTTCCATTTCTTGAATACCCATGGTGTAATGGGTTCTCTGTAAGGATTTTGATTGGTTCTCAGGTTCCCTAGTGGCTATGCATTGGGAGAGAATATTTGGAGCCAGGGAATAGCTTGGATTCCCTCAAGTTTATGGGTTGCAATGTGAGATATCTAGAGCCCTGTAGAAACTTGGGTTCTTTGGAGGCTATGGGTTGAGATAGTAGTCCTTGGAGCCATGGACAAATTTGGAAGAGACCAATTTGGTTTGGTGTTAGTGATTTTTGGACTGGTAGGTGAAAGCACTGTGGTCGAGGGTGGTGGTGGTGTAGCCTCTAGAAGCCTTGGTTGGTTCTATCTTGGTTTAACCCATATGATCCCATATTGATGTTTGGAATATGGAACAGGGGTGATTGGCTGAAAGAGAGATTTGGTTCATCCCAATATATGGTCGGGTGCTAAGTGGAAGTCCTTGACTTGGTTGGACTATTCATATGTTAATATGAGTTATTTTCCTAGTGTGATCAATATCACATGTATTGGTTATTATGCTGATCTTATGGCTGATTTTTCATTGATTCTATGTTGTTTATATGTATTATTATAATATGTGCTCTTACTATGGATCTTTTTCATGATTGATAATTTATTGAATGATTGATAAATGTGTGGGCTAACAAGTGTTGATGCAACTAGATTGAGAGGGCATTGAGCCTTCTTGATGATTCTCTAATGAAGTTAAGCAGATCATGATAAAATATGCATTCATGACCTGTATCTATTATGTTCATCATATGTTTAATGAAAATTTTATCATGTGACTGACATGTTTTGAGAAAGATCTAGCACTAGTATTGACTGTTTAGACTTGTTATCATCTTAGAATTCATTCTATAAGGTTTTGGGTTGTTTTGGCAATGGATTGTAGGCTAGCCCTGAAAACATGGCATAGATATCACAACCCCACCCTCTGAATTGGATAATTTCAGTCATAATTGCATGCAAGAAAGCTTATGAGTGTAGTTGGAGCCCTCCACCTGCATGTACAGTGTGTCATGCCTGCGGTTGGGGTGTAAAGCCTGAGAAAAGTAAGTTTTATCTCAGGGATTGATCACAAGGGGTGGTTGTCAAACACCTGGGTGATATGGGGTCCCTGAGGGATGGCAATATGTTTTCAGTTAGTAGGCCCCACTTCTATAACTGGAAAATAAAGATCAGGTCATATCATAGTAACACCCAACTCATGTTTACACTAGAGTTCTTGTAAAAGTAGGTAAATGTGGGAGGGGGTGTTACATATTGGTATTAAAGTAAAGTTGTAGCACTGGACCTCAAGGTAAATATCATTGTTATGCATGCATGTTATTTGTTTATGTGTTTATGCATGCATCTTAGTTATTTATTGTTATGGATATCATACCCTTATCCATGTATGAGTCGGTATTCTTGTGATATTGTACCAGGCTAATCTATATTGATTTGTACAAATGTGATAGCCTCCCCTGAGATACACTAAGGTATGATTTTGGTTATGTCTTCTATTTGGTTTATCTAACATGGTATGTTGGAAGCAAATAGAATATTACAGATGAAGAAAAGAATGGTGGATTAGAGTTTGCATGACCCCTTGAACAAGCCTGATGTGAATTCACTAGAACGTGAAAGGTCGATTGGGTAGTAAGGAGAGAAACACTCTCTTGATCGAGCAGACACACTAAGGGGTCTGAGGGTAGATATTAGAAGTTGCAAGGAAAATATTAACATGTTGAGTGAGGCATAGGAAACACTTGCAAAGGCTTAAGAAAAGTAAGAAGAATTCAATGAAGTGATTCTTCAAAGCTTTTCAGATTTGCAAAAGCACGAACAATTGGGGATCGACCATGGAGATAGACAGGAAGAGAAGACTAATGGGGCATATGGTAGTAGGTCTCAGAGAAGACACAATATGGACAAAGATGACTGTTAGGCCCCTATACTACTAGTGTAACCCCTTATTATTATTAGTAAAACCCGCTTATTGTGCCCCATAGAAGCCCACTATTGTTATTATTGTGCCCTTACATTATTATTGTTATGTAGGCTCTGATTATATAATGACACCTTAGACTCCTATATACAGAAAGGAGGTCTTTTCATTTGTATCATCGAAGAATTGTTCATTTATGTAATGTAAAGGAGGTTTCCCCCTCGAAGATGCTGAATTCTAAGGTGTTGATCTATCTTTTCTATCTTTTCTTGAGCTGGTTTCATAACATTTGGTATCAGAGCTTTGGATTCTAGAGTTTCGCTGCTCCAAACAGGTCATCGTGGCATTATCGCTATAACTTTTTTCCACGACATTTCAGAAGTTGAAAACAAAACCCATTTGAGAAGAAATCTTGCTGCAGCTCGGGTCTGAATTTTAAAGCTTTTTGCGCTATATTTGCGGAGATATGATCTGAGGAAGTTGGTATTTTTGCAGACTCTTGAATTACATTCCAAACAGGTGACCTGGGGAAAATCATCATAACTTTCTCTCTGAGCATTGGATTGAAATTTCGCAGAAAGGTACAAAAAGAGGACAGATTGTAGTTTCTTCTAGATACTTTTCAGAGCCAAAGGTGCAAATAGTCACACGTGGCACTTCATACAAGTTCGCTCTTCTGGAAAGGTCTATAATCAGGTCTTTGTGGGAGATTTGGCATAACTCTTTATTGGAGAATCCAATTGGGGTCAGACTGGTGGAATTTGAAAGAGGACACAAAGTGCTACCATAGGTCACAATTGTAGAACTTAAAGATCTGAAAATACAAAGTTACAGTCGTTGCAAGATCGAGCTCCTAAAATCAAGAAAAAACAAGATGAGGAAGTTTGATGGGAAGGATCCGGTAAATTGGATACTTCAGATGGAGCAATATTTTGATCTACATGGTGTACCACTGTTACAAAAGGTATGTATTGCATCTTCATATTCAGAACCGGATCAATTTTTATGGTATAAAGGGCTTTGTTCTCATAAACGATTTGTTACGTGGTCAATTCTCACAGAGGAAATGATAGCACATTATGAGGATACAAAGAGCAACACCTTCTTTAGAGAAACACCACAACAGTTGGAAAGAGTAAAAGGGCTTTGTGACATACTAGGAAGTAAAATTATGGCAACAATGAATTTTACACCTCACAGCTATGAAGATGGAAGTGTTGTTTCTCCTAGCCTTCCACAACCTACAAGGGTTACACCACAACAATTGGAAGAAAAAAGAGAAAAAGGGCTTTGTTACATTGTGATAGCAAATGCACTAAAGGTCATAAGTGTGTTGAGAAGAAATTATTTTACATAGAGTATGAAGAGGAGGAAGAAATGATCAAGAATCATCAAAAGAAGAGGATATACGCCAGGACCCCATCCCAGAGAAAGAAGAAATGAATCATACCATATCTTGTAAAGCATTGGCAAGAATTACCACTCCTCAAACTCTCAAGATAGAAGGACATATCAAGAAGAAAAAGGTGCAAGAAGTGAAAGATCACATTATGAAAGAAGAAATGAATCCAACCATATCTTGTAATTCATTGGTCGAAATTAACACTCCTCAAACTATCAAGATAGAAGGACATATCAAGAAGAAAAATGTTCAAGAAGTGAAAGATCACATCGAGCATCAAGAAATGAATCCAACCATATCTTGTAAAGGATTGGAAGAAATTAGCACTCCCCAAACTCTGGAGATAGAAGGACATATCAAGAAGAAAAATTTTCAAGCAGTAAAAGATCACATCGAGCATCAACAACAAGTTCTCCAACTTTTAAAGGATAACACCACTTCGGTGCAAAATCAAACAAAACAAAAGGTAGATCAACATCATAGTGAAAAATGTTTTGATGTAGGTGATTGGGTATTTTTACTGCTACATCTCAAGCAAGCTATTTATGAGAAAGAAATGTTGGCAATACTACATGCACTTAAAAAATGGCGACCTTACCGAATGGGAAGACTCTTCAAGGATGAGGATGTGGAAGAATTGTTTTGTGCTATTTCTATTATCCAATGAGATTGGATAAACGAAGCAAGGGATGAATGGAAGAAGGACAAAGAAGTATGGCCACTTATTCAAATGTTGCAAAAGATCCCAATTCAAACAATATTGCCAGAAATTGAAGAGGAAGGAAAAATCATATTGGAATCTGGGGCATTCATAGAAACAGGAACCCGACAACTACGAAATCGATCAATTTTAGAGTGTCTCATCAAGTGGAAAAACTTACCCGCTGAAGATTCCACATGGGAGGACAAGAATTTTATACAGAAGCATCAAGACCTACTCAAGCGTTGAGGACAATGCTTTTTGAAGGAGAGGGGCATGTTAGGCCCCTACACTACTAGTGTAACCCCATATTGTTATTAGTACAACCCACTTATTATATTGATGTACCCATGTAGTGCCCATAATGTTAATATTGTGCCCCATAGAAGCCCACTATTGTTATTATTGTGCCCTTACATTATTATTGCTATGTCGGCTCCGATTATGTTATGACCCATTAGACTCCTATATATATAAAGGAGATCTTTTCATTTGTATCATCCAAGAATTGTTCATTTCTGTAATGTAAAGGAGGTTTCCCCCTCGAAGAGGCTGAATTCTAAGGCGTTGATCTATCTTTCCTATCTTTTTGTGAGCTGGTTTCATAACACCACTAGATTAATAGTATTAATTCATCTTATTACTATATTAATAATTTTGTTACTGTATTGTTTGTTTTTTTATTTTTTATGTTGTACTATTATGTTTTACTATTTTGTAACACTATTATACTAATCATTATCATTATTTAATAATTTTTACTACTACATTAATAATTTTAATTCATGTTATTATCATATCGTTTGTTTGTTTTATGTTTTATGTTTTGCTATTTTCTAACACTATTACACTAATAATTATTATTATTTAATAATTGTTATTACTATACTCTTTGTTTCTTTTTATTTTTTATGTTTTACTATTTTGTAACACTATTATACTAATTGTTATCATTATTTAATTCATATTATTGCTATATTAATAATTCAATTCATGTTATTACTATATTGTTTGTTTGTTTTATGTTTTATGTTTTACTATTTTGTAACACTATTTATGTTTTAAGTTTTACAATATTGTAACACTATTTTCTAAAGCTATTTATGTTTTATTTTTTACTATTTTGTAAGCCTACTATACTAATTATTATAATGATTTAATTCAGGTTATTACTATATTAATAATTTTATTTCATGTTACTACTATATTGTTTGTTTATTTTATGTTTTATGTTTTACTATTATGTTACACAATTCTGTAACACCATTATACTAATAATTATCATTAATTGATTCATGTTATTATTATATTGTTTGTTTCTTTTATGTTTTAGTATTTTGTAACACTATTTTGTAACACTATTATACTAATCATTATCATTATTTAATTCATCTTATTACTATATTAATAATTTTAATTCATGTTATTATTGTATTAATAATTTTAATTCATGTTATTACTATATTAATAATTTTAACTCATGTTGTTTTTTTCCCATGGAAAAAGTCATAATTTCTATTGAGTCGGAAGAAATTACATTCTATAGATGGCTAGGCATATGCATCATGAGGCTAGTAGCCTACCCGATATAGCTAAAAACTGTTTTTGTGACAATTGCAGCCATGTACAAAAAGAAAAAAAATTTAAGCATTTTGTCTTCTGCCTCCACGCAGGGAGTTCCTAAGATCTCAGAGAGATTTGCAAGAGAAAAAACAAAAATAAACATATGCTGTTTTGCAGAGATATGCTCCATGCAGGGAGGCCATCTGGGTCCATACAAAAATATACCAAAGCATTGAGATAAATAGTAGATAGATCTAGCGGCTTTTGGGAAAAACAACTAAGCCAAAAAGAAACTATGAGTGGGGATGGATGCAAATCTATAAATGGCTTGTGGTAATATTGGTGGAATGTTCCATCCACTTCTTCCTATATCAACCAGTCCTCTTCCTACCTGTGCGCTGCCTCCTTTGATAGGTAGTCTACCGCTGAGTTGCGCTCCCTGTAAATGTGTTGACAAGTAAATTTATCAAAAATTGCTGAAAGCATGTGAGCCTCTTCCAAAATGTGTCTCAAAGAAAAATCAGAGCAATGAGATGTTCTATTGATCCAATTGCAGACAAGTTTTGAGTTCCAAACAGTTGTAGCTTTGTGCAACATTTCTCAAGGGCAAAATGGATTAGTTGTTTGGCTGTGGAGAGCTCAGAAAATTTATTTGTACCCTTCCCCAACTGCATTTGGATCTTAAAGCAGTGGTCATCCATTAAGTATAGTATGGCCCCTCCCCCACAACCTTGTTCTTGGGCTGAGCCGTCAATGTAGGCCCAAGGGTATGATTTATCAATGCGCTCAGGTCAGATGGTTCTGGGAGGAGTCTGTGGGGGGTCTTTGGGGAGGAGGCCAAAATTGGCAAGGACATGGGTTCTTATGGTAGGCCAAAGGGGATCCTTTCTGTCAAAAATGGCCCAGTTTCTCACCGTCCAGATAGCCCAGCACATTAGGAGGGGTATGTTTCTGTCTCTACCCTTGTTCTTCTCAAGCCAATCCAAGCAGGCCTCTATAATGGATCGCCCTTTCCATTGATGTAGGGAAAGAGAAGATGAGGAGATGAGGGTCCATTGCTCGATGACAATAGTGCAGGACAGAAATAAATGTTCGGTGACATCCTCATTGTTCCTACAGAGATGACACCAGAATGGCCCATGAAAGGATCGCCTCATCAAATATGGGCCTATGGGGATCTTCTTGAAAAGGATGTTCCACATAAGCATTCGCATTTTGGGTGCTACTTTGAGCTTCCAAAGTGCTTTCCACCAGTGTTGGACGTTTTCTGGCCGGACATGCTGCATGAGCTTTAGGTAGCCTTCTTTGGGGGAGTATTTCCCATTTTTTAAAAATCCCATACAACTTCGTCTTCTTCTTTTGTTATCCTGATGTGTACTTGTGTGAGAGCTTCCGTGAAATACACCCAATCTTGCCTCTAGTGTCCTAGGATATGGAGTTCATGTGCTGTCTTCCAAGCCTACTGGAAAAGGATGGAGTTTGCCTGGTCTGCAATGTTTGATATATGAGTAACGCCCTGGTTCTTTAGGAGAACAATCAACTGTGCTGGGAGTCGATGGGAATTTCCACATCGAATCCAGGGATCCACTCCTATATGAACGACATTCCCCTGATTTATCTGCCATGTTAGGCCTTCCTGAATGAGGGGGAGGGAGTTTAGTACTTCTTTCCATATGTTGGATTTGTTACCGCTTACCCTATGTTCCCTGCAGATCCAGTCGAAAGTGTTTTGCGGGGTGATGCACTTATCATATACTACTCTCGTCCAGAGGCTGTGCGAAGTGATGAGCTTCCATCCTTGCTTTGTTGCCAGTGCTTTGGCAAAAAAGTCCAACCTTTTTATACCCCATCCACCCCTTTTCTTAGGCCTCGCTATTGTGTCCCACTTTACCCATGTGAAGAGATTCCCCTGCTTGTTCCCCTTCCATAGGAATCTGCTGTAGATCTTTTGCAATCTGGCTAGGATTCCCCTAGGATCCAGGCCAGGGACATCCAATATACTGGTGTTGCTTCCAGCACAGCTTTTATGAGGGTGAGTCTTCCTGCCCGAGTAAGGTACCTGTTGTACCACACATTCAGCCTCTTTTTAACCTTAACAATTAGCCAGATCCAATCAACGATTTTGTATCCGTTGGGTTTTAGTCGGAATCCTAGATATTTCAAACCTTCCTCCATAGGGTGTGTAGAGAAAGGAAACCGGTGGAGTGTGTAATGTACTTCATGATGCGAGCATCCTATAGCTGTGAGGGTGGATTTTTGTACATTTATGGTCATGCCTTAAGCCTTCTGGAAGAGGTCAAAAACATTCTGTAAGGCACAAGTGTCAGCCATGCTGCCATTTAAGAAAATGAGCACATTGTCTACAAAAAGGACGTGGGTGAGAGAGCAATTTTTCGTAACTTTTATACCTGTAATTTTGCCCCTCCTGTGTTCTTCCCCTATCAGTCTGCTTAGCCCCTCCATGACAAGTAGGAAGAGCAATGGTGATAGAGGGAAGCCCTGTCTGAGGCCCCTTTCGGCTGTGAAGAAAGGTGTGGGAGTTCCATTGAGGAGGACATTGTAGGGCACATTAGAAATGTAGCTCATAATCCATTTGATGAACCTATAAGGGAAGCCCAGACGAGTGAGGAGCATGCATATATAGAGCAGGCTTGCTCTGTCAAAAGCTTTGGAGAGATCCACTTTTAAGATCATGCCCTTCAGCTTCTTACTCTGCACCGAATGAATGAGTTCTTGTGCAGTTCCAATGGCTTTGTGGATCTGACGATGCTGAAGGAAAGAAAATTGTTCAGGGGATATGTGTGCCGGAAGGATGGGGTTTAGTCTATTAGCTAGGATTTTGGCCATGATCTTGTTGAGGCAATTGCACAGTAAGATGGGCCGAAAGTCGTTGAAACAGGCTGGCTTGTCACATTTAGGAATGAGGGCGATGAAAGTGGATGTTGTTACTATAATGTTTGTTTGTTTTATGTTTTATGTTCTACTAATTTGTAACACTATTAT
>APFE031513732.1:0-11327 GCA_000404065.3 Pinus taeda | reverse complement strand
TCTTTATCTTCCTTTTAATAAGAAACTTCTTTTTACAAATTTTGTACTGGTGCAGTCTTATACCAGTACGCAGGCTTCTACTTGCAGAAGGCTACAACCTTCTCTCATTCTCCAGCTTCTCCTGGAAGGGAGCTACAACCCCCTAGCTCTTGTACTAGGTGATGTGTTTACTAGTACGTAGGTGCTGGCCTACAAAAGGCTACAACCTTCTCTTTTCTTCCAGGGACCACGTTTCATAAATTTTTAGACTAGATCCATCAATAACATCAATCAAACATCAAATATATCTGCATCAACCAATTTCCTTTGCAACAACCAAAATTGAATCAAACAATCACTTCTCAGAATACTGTAACTAGAATATAGTAATAGTAACCAAAACCCAAGCAAGAGCCCAGAACATTGCAACAATAAACAGAAGTAGCTAAAGCATATTTTATGAGGTATACGCTACTTCAATGTTTTTAACCTGCGTGCATATGCACTTTTATCAAGGAAAACCTGCGTATACGTTGTTTTGAAATGTCGAACCAATGTGTATACACACCTTTGTTATAGTGAACTTGCGTACAGATCTGTAAATGATGATTTAACCTTTACAACTATTTAGACATTAGTTATACCCACATCATCATGTTTATAGATTATGACATGCGCCAATTATTCAGATAAAATATCAAAGCCACACAAAGAAACTTCGCTTCAAGTCTTAAGATCTTGACCCATTAATAGAACTTATCCTTCATCAAGCGCTCAGGTTCATCCTTGATTCAGATCCAGCTGTGCACCATAACCCAATGACCTGTATTCTAGATCTTGCTCTTCGTTAGATACTCAATGCTTGAGTGCCTTTACCTAATGATCTTCTCCTCCTTTTATAGTCTTAGGCCTTACTCAATACCATGGACCAAAACCACTTAGAACCAATACCTTGGACCAAACACCTGGGGTCAACTCTTCGAACAAGATACCTTGGATCAATACCATGGATCACAATACCATAGTCTAGATACCATGGACCAAAACTAAGTTTTCCAACATGTATGCGCCTTTCTTTCCGTGAAAGTGCGTTTGTATCCTATACGCACCTTTTGGTCTGCGAACCCGTGTGTATATGCGGCTTGGTCAATGGGGAACCTGTGTATACCTCTCTTTCTTCATTTTGTGAGTTTGAACTGTGATCTATCATCTGAGTGAGTTGCCATCAAGGACAACACATGTGTCATAGTGCCAAATCTGCGTTGTAATGCCAACTCTGCAGGTGCTCCACCCACTTCGCATGTTTATGGTTCAGCTTATGCTGCTGCATAATATACTGTAATGCAGAATTGTCTGAAAATAAGACAAATTCATTGGCTGATAGATAATGTCTCCAATGCTTTAGCGCTTGAACCACTGCATAAAATTCCATGTCATAAGACATGTATTTCTTCCTACTTTCATTCAGTTTCTTGCTGAAATAGGCTACTGGCTTGTCCTCTTGGCTGAGTACTGCACCAATGGTTGTTCCACTGGCATCACAACGAACTTGAAAAAGTTTGATAAAGTCTAGTAATCTCAAAATCAGTTTTTCAGTAATTTTTCTTTTGAGCAGCTGAAAACTCTTCTTTGTCGTTTCTGTCCAATGGAAAGGCCAATTTGCCTTCTTAATGGTGTCCACCATGGGTGCACAAATCCCACTGAAATTTTTAATAAATTTCTGTTAAAAACTCGCCAATCCATGAAAACTCCATACTGTAAACAAACTTTTGGGAGACGGCCAACTAACTATAGCTGCAACCTTTTCCGGATCCATTTTTAGTTCATTCCCGGAAATCACAAATCCCAAATAAATTAACTCTTTCTTCAAAAAAGAACATTTCTTCAAATTTATCAATAATTTATTTTGCTGCAATTTTTCCAATACATACCTCACATGTCGAAAATGCTCTTCCTTCGTCTTGTTGAATATAAGTATATCATCTAGATATACAATCACAAATTTACCAATGAATTCCATCAACATCTCGTTCATCAACCACATGAACGTGCTGGGGACATTACTCAATCTAAATGGCATAACCAACCATTCGTACAAGCCTTCATTAGTCTTGAAAGTTGTCTTCCACTCGTCACCTTCTTGAATTCTAATTTGGTAGTAGCCGCTTTTCAGGTCTATCTTTGAAAAGTATGTCGCTCCACTCAAACAATCCATCATATCATCCATCCAAGGTAAAGGAAACCTGTACCTGATAGTGATCTTGTTAATGTCCCAGGAATCAGTGCACATTCGCCACTCACCTCCTTTCTTGGGAGTTAAAACAGTTGGAACTGCACAAGGGCTTAAAGTCTCCCGAATCAATCCTTTATCCAACAACTCCTGCACCTGTTTCCGGATTTCTGCATTATCCTTCAGACTCATCTGGTAAGCAGCCTTGTTTGGAAAACTGGCTCCTGGAATAAAATCAATATGGTGATTAATGCTCCGCTTTGGTGGTAATTTGTCCGGGAGATTGTCTACCACAAT
Organism: Pinus taeda; assembly: GCA_000404065.3. Taxonomy (NCBI): domain Eukaryota; kingdom Viridiplantae; phylum Streptophyta; class Pinopsida; order Pinales; family Pinaceae; genus Pinus; species Pinus taeda. Next base: position 8,821 of record APFE031513732.1, on the reverse strand, counting down.
ATCACTAAATTCCTGCATCATGTCCTGTATTTCTTTAGGTAATTCAATGACTTCAATATGGATCAATATTGGTTTTGGCCTTCGCACAACTGCATATTTCACCTCACCATCCTCCATCTGTCACAAAAACTCTTTTCTGCCTAACAGTAATGCTTTTGTCCCATTGGTTTCCGGATCATCCTCCTCCTTCATAGGCACTAGCGTATGCTTTATCCCATCTTTAATAAACTTGTAACAATTTGTTTCCCGTCGTGGATGACCTTCCTATCATACTGCCATGGTCTACCCAGCAGAATATGGCACACGTCCATAGGCATGATATTGCAAGTCACCTTGTCCTTGTACTTGCCAGTAAGAAACTCTACTTCACACTGCTCATTGACTAGCAGTTGGTGACCTTTCTGCAACCAAGACACCCTATATGGAGTTGGGTGCTTCAACTTCTTCAATCCCAATTTCCCCACCATTTCAGTGGCTACCACATTATCAGTACTTCCACTGTCTATGATTAATTTGCAACATTTCCCATGCGACTTGCACACAGCCCGGAACAATGCTTTCCTCTGTGTTTGATCAGCTACTTCCTTAGCTGGTTTCAATAATACCTTGTTCAACACCAAGGCTTCCCTGGTTTCTGGCATATTTTCCACCTCCTGTGGTGGTGCCTTCAATTCTTCGGGTTGAGCAACATATGCTCCCCTCTACCCAGTTTGTCATTTTCAAGACATTCAAAGGACCTGTGTCCCCACTTGTGACACTTGTAACACTAATAGGCATTTCCTCTGCCTCTGCCATTACCTCTTCCTCGCTGGTATGACCTTCCTCCTCTGGTGTTACCTTCCCTTTCAGTCTATCCGGAAGTCTTCAAACTACTGCCCTCTTCATTATTGTTCGTTGTCCTACCTCTGCCAAAGGTCTGTCCCCGACCTTTGCCAGAACCACGTCCTCTTGTGGCATTTTGTTTCCTATCAATCTTTTCCTCCAACTTCAAAGCACTCTGATAAGCTTCCTCTATGGTTTTAGGGGAAAGAATACTAATTTCGTCTAGGATCTCCATCCATAGACCATTTACAAACCTCGTTGTTTTCTCAGGGGTATCTTCAACATAACCAGCTCTCAGGTTAACTTTATAAAATTCTTCAGTATATTCCTTTACGGTCGTCATTCTCTGCCTCAGGTTATGTACTTGTCTATAATGGGCAATTTGATAATCTTTAGGCAGAAACTTGCTCTTCATTCTAGCAACCATCCTGTCCCATTTTTTAATCAATCGTTTGTTCAATCTCCTCCTTTTTGCCTGTACATTGTCCCACCATAGTGTTGCATGTCCCTTCAACTTGGTGACAACAAACCTGATCCTCTTGTCTTCACTGATTTCTTCATATTCAAAATATTTATCTAGTTCACTTATCTAGTCTAACAATGCCTCTGTGGACAAATTGCCATCATAATTAGAGAGCTTCAGTCTTGGCTTGCTGCTAGCCAACAAAACTGACCTCAATAGTTTAATCTCTGGTCCTTCGTCATCTGACCCATCCGTCGTGGTTATGTTTTCCTCCTCACTGTCATCCCCAACTTCCAAATCTCTACGCCTTCCTGCTTCCACTGCTGCCAAATGTGCAATTAAATTCCTAGTTCCCTCTCTTAACCCTTCATCTGCTACTCTTCTGATGGCTCTTCCTTGACCCCTTCTTCCTACCTCCATCTTTACTGAGAGAAAGGAACAATCTACTCTGATACCAAAAAAATGGTGGCGATTCCAAGGAGGGACACGTAGTTGTGACCGTTTAATTCTTTCGCTTTCAAATTAAAAATAGTGGTAGGGTTTTGGTATATGGCTTTAATGTGGTTTATAGTATTCTGCCCGCCCTTTGTACTGGCCTCGGGCTTGCAACTATGGGTTATCACTTTCACCGAGGGTATTTGGAATTCATTTCTTCTTTGCTATGGTTTGGCTCTGTGGGTGCTTGGTGCTTTCGCCTGGTTCTTGCAATGGTTGGTAAGTATCGTACCTTGCTTGTCCCATATGGTGGTTTGTTGTGCTTTGTTGTTCCCTGTGGTTTGTTCACTTCTCTAGTTTTTGGAGGGTTTTAGGTCATTTTCCACTCGCTAGTCTATTTGTCTCTGTCATTTGGCTCAAGCTTCGTTTCTGCTTTGTTTTGTGGTGATTTGTATGTTTGATGTTGGTTATGGTGATGGTTTGGCTCTGCAAACACAGGTTCCTGCCTAACTGCTACACAGGACGGCTCAACGATCTCGCTCTCAGGTAATCCTCTCGTTCCAATTGCAATGTCACCTTTCGTTTTTGAGTTTCTAACGTTCTGGATCCTTGGTGAGCAGGTAGAACGCGTTCATGGCACTTCTACTGGGAGAAACCCTCTGTTGTGGGTCTCGTCTCTCATTCTTCGTTGTGGAATTGGTCCTCCTCCAGGTAAAACCCTCGCTCCTCTTTCTGGTTAGTTGTTCACTGTGTTTTGGTATTGCGGCCCTATCTAACCGCTGCCCTATTCTATGGTAGGTGTAGGTCCTTCCAGGGGGACGTTGCTCCACGACTTCGTCCTTGGGACTGTTCATGGGCTTAGGGAAAACTCGGGTAGGGTCTTTCCATGGCTGTAGTTGTTTCTTGCTTGCTTTATTGCTTGCTCTGTTGCTTGTTCTGTCTGTAATCGGTTACAACGCTTGGGGTTTCGATTCCTCCGTGTATGGATGTGGTTATAGAGGTGTTCGTGCCCTCACTGTTTGATTGGCGTTTAGTTTGTGAACTATAACGTTTTTGGTTGTATGGGTTTCAAAACCCTCCATGATTCCAGTGTTATAGATTTTGTAAAGTGAACTGTTAAATGGGAAATGAAAATGAAATGTACAAGAAATGCTTGAAGTGCTTAATATAATGGTACTTGGAGTTTTGCTGAGGAAAAAGGAAAAAAATATATATATGTTAGTGTACCTCTATTTGGTTCTCGATTTGAGATGCTTCCTGTTACAAGATTCTTGCTGATGCTGTTCGAATTCTTTAATAAATTGTTTCACTGTCTTGCTTTCATTTCGAGGCCTGAAACATCTATGCACAAGGAAAAATAATAAAACTACTCTACTTCTTAATGATAGACTTTTAGAATTGTTTGTTTCTATGGAGATTCAAAATAGTTGTAAGTTACAATTTCTGAGCTCTCTCTCCTCTCTAGACGACAACCCCTCCATGAGCTCTGGTTTTTCCTTTTCAATGCATTATTAGCAATTTCTTTACAGTTGAGAAATTGTTCCTCAGTTACTTTTCAGTTGTCTAACAACTTCTTTAAAGAAGTCCCTAACTAATCCTATCTTGATTTGCTTACCTAATTTTAAAAATAAACAATGGCTAAGTCAGCCTTAATTTTAAATGAAACAAAATAAAATAGAAACGCAAAATGTTTTCCTCTCTGTCCAACAAAATAAAATAAAATAAAAACATTTCCCAGCTGTTGCCTTTTCACTCGGATGCTCCTGCATCACCAAGTTACCATTCTTATCTAATGATATGCCATTGATTTAAAACTATAAGGTCATGTTGAATTTCTATCGTTTGTTATGATACCATTTTATATTGTTGTTTGCTTATAACAGTTTGTTATATGTTTCTTTAAAAATTTAAATAAAACATATAATATAACATCAACAAAATCTACAAATTATTGGAAGCAGGAAGCCCCAAGTGATCAGATGTATAAAATTAATGATCATATCCATAAAGTTGATAACAAAGAAAACCATAATGGAGAACAATCTCCAAGCCACCTTAGAGCACTTACAATTATAAACTCATATAAAACCCAAAAACAACTACATAATAGACTTCAACCTGAGAAAAACCAAACATATAAATTCCTTAAAAAATGCAAGTGAAATATAATGGTAGGTATCTACATTGTGGCATCAAGATCTACATAATTTTACTTTTAGAGTGATATCAAAGAATTTGTGCTTCACACTAGTTACTAGGATAAAAAGAATTGGGGACAACTTTCCTCGTATCCAATTATTATCCATGTCACCTAGGCAAGTATTACGCATTGGGTATCAAGTTGACTACTTATTAATTCAGTCAAACATGTCAATTTTTTTTAGTTTAGAAAAGTGTAACTTAAAAAAATTATTTTCTAATTTTTGTGAATTATTTTATTCTTATTTATCTAAAATCGGATTAGTCGTTCATTTTAACATGTTATTGCCAAGTACCTTGACAAACTTGCTGCAGGAATACAATGAGCGGAGTACGATGAGTGGACTTGTTATTAACTTCAACTATGTCAATCAAAATATTCTCTCTCCTTATTAATACAACATTGTGGTAGATGTTTAAAATAACATCATCATGACTATCTCTTGGTATAGAATTATGGTTGATACCAGTACATAAATCAATGTTTCGTATTTAATATAATTAATTATTGTTAATTTGTATGGTCCTTTATCTTATACCACTGTGTCTCAACTCCCCACTAAAGAATACCAATTTTTCTTTAAACGTTTACCCTTACTTTACCATAAAGTGGCATGGAAGGAATCTGAAAACACATAATTGGGTATCAAGGGAGAACAAGTCATATCATGAGAATGGTGGATTACGAGTAATAACAACAAAAAATATCAACGAACTTTAAACAAAGAACCCATTGATTTGATATCCACAAATTTTAATGTGTCGCATTTTTTAAATTTTTGACAAATCATATACAAAATTCATAAATATGTTCTATAATCTAGTTTCCACAATTAAATAATTTAACTTTTACAAAATATGTTTTAATAATTCTAATATTATAATTTATTATAATATTTTTTAATAATCCAAAGCAAAAATTAATAGATTCATAAAAAACTATTAAATGAAGTACTAATTTAACCAATAATTTATGTAATAATATATATTAAATATAAATATATATTTATTTATTGTAAAGTTATATATAATTTGATATGATTAAATTTTAAATTTAATATAATTAAATTTGAAGTTTTATTAGGTTCTATTTTGCACAAAAATAAAGTTATTTTTAAAATCCCAACACAATCGATTCTACTTCTATTGATGAGATTTATGTAGCTTAAATTAATGGGATCATAAGTATAATATAACATGGTTAACAAGTTCAATCATATTCAACCATGGTTTTTCATGGTTCACATGGGCAACACAATCAACTATAGTCAACATGGTCAACCATATACATCTATAGCTACGTGTTGGCACGATGGTCAAACAAACCCAATAATGGTCAAACTATACAATGGTCAACTATGGCCAATCCACCTCAATAATGGTCAATCAAATTCAACAATGTTCAACCATTATCAACTATAGTCAATATTGTCAACCATATTCATCTATAGTTAAACATTCACAACTATACTCAACCACATTAACACATAGTCACCCATGGCCAACCATGTTCATCCATAATCAACCATGGTTGACCATAATTAACCATGGTCAAATAAACTCAATCATGGTCAATCACGGGCAACAACACAACCATATTCATCCATCCTTATACAACCTCAACAATGGATAACCATGGATACAATGCTCCTCCATAGTTATCATAGACAACCATATTCAGATATAGTTAAACGTTGACAATCATGAGTAACTGAGAGGCTTTTAAATAATAAATGACTAATTTACACCACACAGGTTGACCAGGTGGCCTCAACTTGCCTAAAGGGGAAACCAAGTCTGTTGGTCACCGATCAGCGTTATAAGCCATTCGAAAGCAAAATTGTTTTAGTCGTTCTAGCTAAGCTAGATAAGTCTCAATCTCATTTCTAGATACAACAAAACTGTAAAAACTAGCATATGCAATAGGAAAATTAAAAGCTAACCGCATAAACAAAAACTATGCATGGGGGTCTAGTCTTTCTGCTCATCTGAGACAGAAGCGACATGAGCAGGACCTTTAGCAGTTGCCCCTGGCATTCCATACAACTCCAAAATGCAAGGGATGTGGTGATCGATTCGATCCATCCTGATGTCCTGTTTGTGCAACTGGAAAAGGGTTTTCTCCATATCTTTTTTATAGTTTGGCAGACCCTACATTGTAACCGCCATCCCCATAGAGATTTGTTCCATTGCTTTTCCAAGAAGGCTCTTCATTAAGAAATACATATAAAGGGTGTGTTTAAACTGAGTGATTCTCCCACAGGTATTCCCTGGGTCTAGGACCAACAACCTCCAATTGTCGAGTTCTTCCTCTAATTCACTTTCTTGTTTAACCTCTACTTCCCAATATTTGATCAGCTTCTGAATTCCCGCGTTTGTCCCATCTTGGTATGCCGCTGTAGCCTCTACTATGAGGTGCTCAACAGGCTTATGACCCCTGCGAGTCTCCGACGTGCTCAACCCCTTGTTTGTTCAGGGGGTCAGACCTCTCCTGCCACGCCCTCATCCTCTCGCTGCTCGAGCCATAACCTGTGCAATGTAGCCTTGTTGACATCCAAACGAGGTTAGGTTCCTCAAACCATGCTTAACATCCCATCTGTGCCATTCATACAATGCTGCTCTTACATACTTCTCCGCTTGAGTGTTAAGGTAGCCTAGAGCCCGCAAGTGGCCAAGGTAAGTGGGTCTCAGACTCTTCTCCCGAGGCTCCTCATAATACCCTTCCCCCTTGCTGTGGCTCAATTGTCGATCGCCCCGTTGCATTTGGAGCCAATTCCACAGGCCCGCTTAGAGCTTGGCAGGACGCCTGCAATTATACCCGCTTTTTGCACCCTCATCCAGTAGATTTGAGCCATGGCTTTACTTGCCCTTTTGCTCAGATTGCTACTTGGGATCCCTAGCTTCGCCCTCAGTGCTATGCGGGTGCCCAGTTTTCCAAGGGTCTCTCTGCATCCTTCTGTCATGGCTGAATTCCCATCCCCCTGCCCTTAGTTCTTTCATGCCCCTCTCTTCAGCACCCAACCCCCTAGAAATGGCAATCCCACTATCCTTTATTCCCCTGACCTAAGAGATTGAGGATAGACTTGCATATCTTCTCAGCCCGTAATTGCCAATTCCGCAACCAAGGTTCTGGTTTAATTGGGATAGAATCAAGAAGTAGACCCAGGCCATGGCATACTCTTTCTGCCCCCAATGCATCCCATATAAGGCTAATCCCCATTGCGACAACCGGTTGCCCGTCCCTTCCCCCCAACAGAACCCCAGCCAGGTCATGGAATCAATATAGGAGCATGACCAAAATACATACCGGGAATTCGTTTCTTGTCCGCAGCTAAGGTTCCTTGCTTGCCTTCGCCCCTCCCTAGCTCTGAGTCGCCTCCCGTCTCCACAACCACTCTCTCCTATCTTGCACATCGAATGGCTTAACTTTCTCCACCACCCTTCCTTATTCCTTTCTCTGCCACCTTGCCCACTCACCATCCATGCATTCATTCTGTAGGACACCGCACCCCTTGCCTTGAACATGTGGGGGGCGGCGGTTGTTAAGTCCTTCATACTACCCATATCACATCCTAGCCTTGCCTCTTTGACATCGTCCCACACCCCGATTAGGAGAGTCAACATAAACATTTTGACTTGGTCTAAAAAAATAAAAAAAATAAGAGGTGCAAAGCAATGTTGTAATGCCAACATAATCATTTAGACTTGAAAATCTAAGGTAAAAAACTAATTAAAGTTAAAAAGAAAAAAGAAAAAAAAAGAAGTGAAAATCTCTAAAGATTTAAATTTTTTTGTTTGTTAGGTAATGTGAGTCCTGAGATGACATAACCTATGGCATCTCCTGAGCTCAATATGACAACAATGTTATAAATTTTGGGTGGGTCAAAAATAAAATAAAATGAATAAAAAAAGAGTGGTGCAAGTTTCTAGATATTTGAATTATTTTGTTTGTTAGGCGATGTGAGTCATGAGATCAATGACACTCCTAACTTGTGTAGATATTTAATTATAAAAAAATAAAAATAATAATATAATTACTACAAAACTATAAATTAAATTGAATCTATAAAAATTACACTTAGTTATAAGCTTAGTGGTTGAGTGCTTAATAATATCATCCATAATATTTGATATAATGAAAGTCTAAAATTATTCAAACCATTTTTTTTCCCTCCTTTATATATAACTTATTAATAATATAATTTTATCAAAAACACTTAGAAAACCATTATTTTTTTAAAATCAAAATCGGGAATTTTTTTCCCAAATATATATGTAAAAATTTGAAAGTTTACTTTTACCACAACCTATAAGAAAAAACGAAATAATCAAAATTCATTCATTTTTACCGCATGTAATAGTAATAAATCCAATAAAACACATAATAATCAAAATTACCATAGAAATAGATGATCTACGGAAAACACAATAATATTAACCAACGAAACAGACTTAAAGAGCCTATCAAAACATACCTGCACAGGTTGGAAGTTTTTCGGACAAAATTAAAGTTAATTTTTTTATCTATTTCAAAATTTCTTTTATGGAAAGCGACGTTTACACGTTGGTAGAACGGCATGTTTACACGTTAAGTTCAGATTAAGGAGCTGAGTGGCGCTACCAAGGAATGCATCGATCAGAACAATTTAATCAGGTCCCAAAACATTCGTTGCCCATGCATTGAACTTTGAAGCCATAATGGAGAAAGATGAACAGGTAAATAGACAAGGCAACAGAGCGACAGGCTAGGGAATTGTAGTTCTGTGATTTGAGTAAACGAGGAGAATTCTGGTTCCCCGTTGGCTGCCATATATATGGAAGCAACGCTGTTGCTATTTTTCTCTGTGGGGTTTTGCTTCAATGCTCACTTTGCAGACCAATTTTTTAAGACGAAGTGATTGA
>APFE031513722.1:25884-68964 GCA_000404065.3 Pinus taeda | reverse complement strand
AATAATACTAAGAAGGGGGGGGGGGTGTGAATGAGTATTAGCAAATCAATAAATTTTTCATTTCCATAATCAGATTCATATACGCTAATTCAGTTAAGGGAACCCGCGTGTACATGCAATTGTGTTTAATGCAACTAGCATATATCCAGTAAACTTATCATTCTGTTAATTCATCATATGTTAATCTTTTATCAGTGCATCAGAACTTCATTAACCATATAAACAGTAACAAGGTGTAGTAAAACAGAAAAGATCATCATACATAAGAAACACACATAAACACCATGATATAAGGTGGAAACCCAATGCGGGACAAAAACCACCTGTTGTTGTTTTCTTTAAGATAAGAAAAACTTGTTTACAACATTGTACTGGCACAGACTCATACTAGTACGCAGGAACCCACCTGCAAAATTCTGCAACCTTCTCTCGTTCTCCAACTTCTACTGGAAGGGAGCTACAACCCCCTAGCTCTTGTACTAGCTGATATATTTACTAGTACGTAGGTGCCAGCCTACAAAAGGCTACGACCTTCTCTTTTCTTCCAGGGACCACATTTCATAAATTTTCAGACTGGATCCATCAATACAAAAAAATCACCACTGCAATACAACCATCAACTATATCTACATCATCAATCTCTGAATCGCCCAACAATTGAATCACTGAAACCCTGTCATCAAAATAGAGTCACCAAAACACAGAGCAGAACCCAGAACTCTGCAACAACCACTAGAACCAATAGTAACCTCAAATATCAAATCTCATAATGTATACACTACTTGGCTGTGTCGAACAACGCGTATATGCCATTTCACCAAAGGGAACCAACATACATATCTGAAAATAATTACTTATACCTTCGTTGCAATTTTCTACTTTAGATATACCCAGATCATCAGATATAAAGGATAAGACATGCATTCGTATTTAGATCTGAACTATTCATGATCATACCATATAATGATAATCCATTTTAGTCTTCATGATCCTGGTCCATTGACCTCCAATCACCACATAGGTGCATCCTTAACAAAGCATCACATACTCATAACCTGCATACTAGATCTCACACTTCATCAGATATTCATCACTTGCACACTTGTACATTGGCCTAATGATCTTCTTCTCCTTATATAGGTTTAGGCCTCTCTCAATACCATGGTCCAAAACCAGGTAGGACTGATACCTTGGACCCAATACCTGGGGTCAATACCTCAGACCAAATACCATGGACCAATACTAAAATACCATGGTCCAAATAAGACGAACCAAAACTTAGTTTTCCAACATGTATGCACCTTTCCTTTTCTGAAAGTGCATGTGTACGTTATACGCTCCTTTGTAAATAGTGAACCTACCTGTATACATGACTTGGTATATAGTGAACCTGCGTATACCTTTTCATATACGTGACTTTTTATACAGTGAACATGCGTGTATACACGGCTTAGTCAATGGTGAACTTGCGTATACCTTTCTTTCTTCATTCTTGTTGTTTAACTGCTATACTATGATCTTTGATCTGAGAGAGTTTCCATCAAGGACAACACTTGTGTCATACCTGTATCATAATTCCAACATAGCCTGCTTAACTTATAAATCCATTAGGAGCTCACCACTAAATTTTCGTTTGGTCTCAGGACCACATCCCAAACATTGTTACGAACTATGGAGTCATACTCCTCAACCATGGCATCAACCCAAACTGGCTACTGCACTACTTCCTCAAAGGAAGACAACTTTGTCTCAACACATCCACTCATAAGATCCATGTATCCATTGTAACTCTCAGTTGACCTCCTCTACCTCTGCTGAGATGTGGGTGCTCCCACATTCTCCCATGCAGCATGCCATAACCAGCCAACCTCTCTGGTGCGATTTCTCGCATCTTTGTAAGATTTTGTATGAGTGGATGTCTCCACTCCCGGATCCTCTACATGTGGTTTCTCCAAATCAATCTGAGGCTCCTCAACCTTAGGACCCAAGATCTCCTCAACCGCATGTAGCTGAGCTCCCTCTCAAGGGAAACTCACATGGCCTTCTCCTCATTGAATCTAACATCCCTGCGAATCATTGTCATCCTGTTGGTCGACAAGCACAGCTGATAGTTGTGAGGTGTATCAGTGTACCCCACAAATATCCATAACTCTGTTGTCGGCTCAAGCTTATTCCATGCATCTTTGGTCACATGGAAATATACCAATGACCCAAAAATCCTGAAGTGACCAACGTCTGTCCTCTTATTGAAAAAAGCCTCCTTTAGTGTCTTCATCCTAAGTATTTGATGTGGGCTTCTGTTTTATAGATAAAATTTTGTGTTGCATGACTTAACCCATAAGTGTAGTGGTAGGACTTGATCATGCACCATCGCCCGTACTGCCCCTACAATGCTTATGTTCTTCTTTTAGTCCACCCCATTCTGCTATAGGTTATGGGGTGCCGTCAACTCTCGGTTAATCCCTTCTGCTGCAAAAAAGTTCTTAAACTCATTTGATACATACTCACCATTGTTATTACTCCTTAGAACTTTAACCTTCTCGCCAAAATCTTTCTCGACCAATGCTTTAAATTCACAAAACTTTGCAAAATTTTGATCTTTCTTCTGCATGAAAATGATCCATATTTATGAGAAAAATCATCAACAAATATAACACAGTACCTATGTTTGGTCACGGATGTTGTCAAGAATGGTCCACACACATTTGAATGGACTCACTCTAGAATCACCTTTGCTCGATTGTCTTTGTCGTGAAAGGAGGCCTTGGTGTATTTTCCCAAAGTACACCCCTTGCATGTATCAACTTGCTCTAGTGTACCTTTGGGAAGACTTGTAGAGATCTGTTTCATGATTTTCAAAGCCCCATGATGCAAGTGACCCAATCGCCTATGCCACAAATCGCCAACATCTCGGCTCTGCACCTTCTATGCTTTCGCGCTCAAAGTAGTACAATTCTATACCTCCAACTTATAGAGATTCTTCACTAGAATTCCTATATTCTTTACCTGACTTGTGGCTATGTTTCGAAGGAACGCCTTTCCTTTTCTAAAGACCACATCATAACCTCTATCCTCCAATATGGAAATGGATAGCAAGTTCTTCTTCAACCTGAGAATATAAATAAAATCTCTCAAGGTGAGAGGAACACCTTGCTCCCTTTGAAAAGTAACCTGCCCAATCTAGCAACACTATACCTCCCATCGTCACCCATCTCGATATGCATATGCATATCCTTCTCCTCTAGATCACTGAACAACTTCTTGTCACGAATCATGTGGAATGAAGCTCCATTGTCAAGGTACCATACACTACCCATCATTGGTGACACAATGCATGCAATGAGAGTGAATTCCAATTCGAATTGAGAGGCAAGAGCCTCACCCACCGCTCCTCCCGAAGACTTCTTCTTGGACTTCTTGAGTGGACAGTCTGTAGCAAAATGCCCCATCTCATGACAATGAAAGCACTTAATTTTCAACATTTATTTATTCTTGCCTCCACAAAAATAATCTAATTTGGAATGTGATGCCTACCCATTCCCTTTCCTTGTCTTACCTGCTAAGGCACAATTTTCCTTATCATCAGTCTTTGATGAGGAACCATCTCGGGTGTTCCTTCTAATCTCCTCCTGCATCAAATTCGACCACAGTCATTCCCAATATGGCAACTTATTCTTCCTCCCATTGACAGAGTCCTAATAGTTATTCCAACTCTTGGGAAGGCCTAGGAGATCTAGGGTCACCATATCATCCTCGACAACGATTATTCTAACACTTCCAAGTTCATCATGACAGTGAGTGAACTTGGTCAAGTATTTTGGAATGGTCTTGCCTTTCTCCATCTTGATTTTTCTAAGTTTGTCTTTCAGTACCAAATTCCTATGGTCACTATTAATCTGGAACAGGTTCGTCAATGCTTTCCACATGGCATACAAAGTTTCCTTGCCATGGAGACTCGAGACAATGTGGTCTTGAACTCCCTCAAGGATTATTCACCTTGTCTTCACCACACACTTCTTCCATTCGTCTAGATTCTGTGCATTCGATGTTGTTGGTTTAGGAATTCCTTGATTAATGAATTCCTTGAGGCCATTATCCTCCAACACTGCCTCCATCATGTCCTTCCAGGCTATATAATTCAAGTTACCTTCCAAGGCATACTCGAGCCTTAAATTGTAGAAAGCCATTTTCCGATCCTGAAGTATGTATTGCAAATTCAAATTTCACCTATAACCCAAAAATCAAAACTTCAAAATCTCCTCTAGTATACTGTATTCAACTCTGTTACCATGTATATTTTCCTGTATATTCACAACTCATGTAATGTACTAAAACATAAGGCAAGAATCTACTCTACTATTTAAACAAAGGAAACCAATGATCAATGAAAACAATAATCGACAAGAGGAAGATAATCAAAATACACAGAACATAATTGTTTCTTTGGGGAAGCCACTGCTCAAAACCCCGACTATCTATTGCATTAATTAGAAATTTCAGTGATAATACAAAGCTTGTTCTCACAAGAACAATTCCTACATAAAGTATGATCAAATCTCTGCCTCACAAGCCCGCACTAACCAACACTTAGCCAATTTATGTTGCCTTCCAAGCCCCTATTTCCTTGTGCAATTCCTATAGGAATTAGCCTCTATATTTAATGAGGAAATCCTTCTTCCAAAACTGTGCAATCCAAAATTATATCCTTAACTGATTGCATGCATGACCTGTACAACTCAGATCATTCTACAACTGATAATACAATGTCCATGCACTCTAGTCTCGATTGGGTCTTTCTCTGAACTGACATGCATGAGTTTCACACGAGGGAATCTTTAGTTAGTTGGAGTAGCACTAAGGATGCATCAGTGCACCAACTCACTACTAGACCTTTACTAGTTCCATAAACAATTAGAACTAGTTTAACTGACCATAACTCACTCAAACTGAGTTATCTAATTACAATTCAAATAAACTCATCCTAGACCCGTAAAATTTAGGGTTCACACATACATGACTACATAAATACTTCCAACTCGAAATTCCTAAGTTAAGTAAGTCAATTAAACTTAATTAACTATTTACAAGTTGCTATCAGAATATAATTCGATTTTAATTCACAATTTAATTCAAGGACAAATTAAATTGGAATTTCTTGTTGCTATTTCTCAACATAGTACAATTTGATCAGTCCCAACATGGAAGTGAAAGGGTTAGAGCCATTGAAGGAGAAAGGTTAGTTGATTAAGGGGGAGGGAATCACCCTCTAGATTGGATGGATACCTTGAGGAGCCTAAGGGGTGAAGTTAGAATATTCAAGGAAAATAATGAGAGGCTGGTAAGAGCTCAAGAGAGACAAGATGAAATAAATGTAGTCATCCTGCAAAGTCTCTCAGATCTACAAAGACAAAGGCAACCTAAGATGAGGGATAGTCATAGAGATAGAAAGAGCCTTCATGAGTTAGAATAAAATACGAATGGGGCAAATGGTAACAGGTCCAGGAAGAGGCATAGGCCTGAAAGTGAGGATATTATGCTGAGAAATGCACCAATAAGCACCCAAATCTTACAAAGAAAATTTAGCAGAAAGATAATGTTGTTTTAAAGAGGAATATCCAATGGCCAACATCAGGGTAGCTCAATCTTGAAGTCCGAGATCCATTAAAGTGTTGGACATGTGGTGAAAACCATAAGAAAAGAGATTATCCACATCAATAGTATGTTGGGCCAAAGATTTATAGGGCCCATGAAGCTCACACAGTGGGTGATATAGCTCAATATTTACCCAAACTTTATGCAGTTGTGGATAACTATTAGACAAACCACTAAGCATACGTCATTGATGATCCAAAATGGATCCTAAAACCCTCTAAGTCTTCATATATTTAAAAACTATCACAAGGGAAAAACATTAGCAAATGGCGGAAAACACTATCGCAAAGGAAAAACAAGAAGAAAAGGCGAAAACAGAGTTAAATGGAGGCTTGAGCAACATTGCACATGAGCCATCGGATCTGGCCAATCAATAGTCTAGATCCGACCGGCATATCACAATCGGAGGTGGCAAGCGGAGGCTATCGAAGGCTACCATATGAAAGTTGCGACAACGATCAATGTGAATCAGTGAGGACAGTCGATCAAGCAAGTAGATCGACGGCCCAGGTTAACTCGCAATATCGCAACGGCAAAATACAAGGGAATGCTTACCAAAGGCCTGGGGACTGTGCGATATGCGATTGCGATATGTCGCATTGCAATACCGCATCAGAGCGATAAAGAGGAGTAGGGCCAATACATATGCGACTTGCGATAAAGCTGGACTCGACGAGTTTTATGGGTGCAAATGTATATATTTTGAGTTTTGGAAGAAAAGGGTTTTTCTATGTAAATTCGCATTTTCTTTAAATAAATGAAAAACAAAGGAAATGTGAATGGAGCAACAAAACGGACCTGAAAGGTTTTATACATGCAGTGATATATATTTTGAGTTTCGTAACGAGCAGAATTTCATGTGGACCTTAGGCGGTAAGTGGCATTGGGCGGGCTCCACCCAATCCCATACATTGGCCGACACATGGCTTGGCACCGGAGAGAGAAAACCACTTTTTCGAGCGAGTAATATCCGTACGCATAAACCGCCCAAAATGAATAGCAACCATTGGATCAACGATCATATAGATCAATGGTGGACTTGCGATAGTGACCAAAGGAAGATCTGAAAGGATTATAGGGTAGAATTGATAATATTTGAAGTTCGATAAATGACAATTTGGCATATTGTACAGTGTTTTTGTGCATTTCTCTATGTAAACAAAGAAACAACATTTTTGGGATTTCAACGCACCGATAGTCCCTTTCATTACAAAATAGGTGGCCACCATACCTGAAGACATTACACCATGATTGGTTAACGCTTAGAGGGGATTTAAACGGACAAAGGCCGAAAGCCAGAAAGGTCGAAAGGGAAAAATGAACAGACAAGAGCCGATTGGCTTAAAAGCCACTGAATGATAGCGGCAAAGGCAGGCAGTGCTAAGGCAGAGAGAAAACATAGACAGAGAGCGAGAGGGAGAGTTTGTGTACTCAGAGAGACTTGAGGGATTTAAGTTGACCCTGTTGTTTTGTTCTTGTTGTGTTGAGACTCAATTGAGCTCACATTTGTAAAAACTTTGCTCTTAAAGACATAATAGAGAGGTCAGCATTGAAGGCTGGACTAGAAGACATAACCTAGGAGTTTTGTGTGAACTCCTTGATTATTTTGTTGGGTTATGTGTGTGTGTCTATTATGTTTCTCTAACTGCTCAATGTCTATATTATTTGCAATCTTATCGATCTGTTGCACTAAATGATAAATGAAAATCCTGCACATGAGTATGTAATACCTTAATATTAATCTAAGATCTCATTTTCAGATTAAGTGGTATCAGAGCTTTAGGTTTACTAAGGTTAGACAAGCTTGTGTTGGATTTTGAATGCTAACTAGGTCAAAGCTCAAACTAGGAGAAGGAGAACTTGTTGAGGCTAATCTAGAGATTGGGAGAGTCTATTCTCAGAGGATAATGGTAGAAGAAACTCCACGGGAAATCAGAAGCCCAATTCATGGAAATTTTTATGGCCATGCGAGCCATGGTGGAAGATATGTGTCGGCAGTTTAAGAAAGGTCGAGGTGAAAGCACTTCAGCACCTCAACCAGATAAAGGAACAGAGGAACCTCTTCTAGTTGCCCATCCAGAAGGCAAAGGAAGAGAAGAGAGGCCTTCTCCACCATCTACTCCATCATCACCGTCCTCATCATCTTCTTCACATAAAACTAGCCTTGAAAAGAAAAAGAAGAAAACTTCTTTGATTAAATTAGATGTAAATTTTGATTTGCCAATTTATGACAGAGAATTAAATGCAGAAAAGCTAGATAACTGGATTAGATAGATTGATGTATATTTCAGGATGTAGAACATTGATTCAGAGAGGAGAAAGTTTATCTGGCTAGCCATTGCCTTGGAGGAACTGCACTAGTGTGGTGGGAAGGCAAGACACAAGCTAATCTGAAGAAACATGGTAAAATTCTTTCTACCTGGAATGAATTTGTTTTTGCCATCAAAAAACAATTCTATCCACTAGCTTATATGCAGCAAGCAATGATGAGTTGGCAAACTCTTCACTAATTAAAGGGCCAAAGTGTATAAAGTTATACCCAAGAATTTAGAAAAATAGCTTTAACTCTAGGCATTTCTCTAGACTCACCTGAAACTTTGTTGAAGTATATAGGTGGTTTGCATAGCTATTTGAAGCACACCATTCTCATGTTTAATCCCACTAGCCTAGATGATGTATCAGTTTAGGCTACACATGTAGAGGCTAGAGGCAAGAATGTGAATCCAGAGATTGGGGGATCACCAAAACCCTCTACAAGCAAGAACAAGGAAAAGAAGAGGCTAAAATGGAAGGAGAGGAAGACAAGTATTGTACAGAAAGACAAACCTTCATGCACTCACTGTAAGAAGGATGGGCACGATGATGCATAGTGTTGGTCTTTGCATCGGACCTAAAACCTAAAAAGTTTGGTGGTAAGAAGAAGAAGACGGTTGATGCTATTTAGAAAGACTTGGGGTCAAACTCAGGCGATGAAACAACAGTCACAGCCACAGGTATAAAAGGTAAAAATTATGAAGCATCTACAAGTAATTCTACACAATCTATGGATAATGAAGATAATGAGAGGAAAAGACATGAGCTTTTTCATGTTAGAGTTATTTCCAAGCACCAAAAGATTGATACTTTATTTGATAGTGGATCACAAGTAAACTTGATTTCTGAAACAATTGTAAAGAAGTTGGGATTATTAACAACACCTCACAAGAAGCCATGTCCATTAGGTTGGGTATGTGATAAAGAAAAGCTACAAGTGACTAGACAATGTAAAATTAGGTTTGATATTGGGTCAACATTTGTAGATGAGGTTGAGTTGGATATAGTTCCCTTGGATATATGTGGTATTGTTTTAGAAAGTCCTTACTTGTATGATAGAAAAGCCATTTTCTATAGAGCTAAAAATAAGTATCAGCTCACTAAAGATGGGATAGAATATATTATAAGAGCTCATAAACTCAAAAATAACTATTCTCTCATAAACTTAGGGCAGTTGAAAAGAATTGTAAATTCATGTAAGAAATTTTTACTAATGGTTGTAAAGGAAAAGAACCCTGATAAAACCAATGTATTTGAGGGTTGTGATGCTAAATTAAAAGCTGATTTAGATAAAGTTTTTTCATAATATGATATCCTATTTCAAGAACCTAAAGGTCTGCCACCCAAAAGGGAAATAGCACATGATATTCATTTGCAACAAGATGCTCCATTACCTAACATCGGAATGTACAGGTTATCCACTTTAGAGAATGTAGAGATCAAGAAGCAGGTACAGGAGCTGCTCGATAAAGGGTTCATAAGACCAAGCACATCAACATGTGGATCTCCAATCGTACTCATGAGAAAGAAAGATGGTTCGTGGAGGATGTGCATTGATTACAGAGCACTGAATAAAATAACAATCAAGAATTGTTATCCTCTTCCTCGCATTGATGATCTATTAGATCAGTTGAAAGAAGTAGTTTAATTTTCGAAGTTAGACTTGTGTAGTGGCTATCATTAGGTCATAATTGCAGAACAAGATGCATGGAAGAGTGCTTTCAAGACAAAGAAAGGGCTGTCTGAATGGCTGGTTATGCCTTTTGGTTTAACTAATGCTCCTGCCACTTTCATGAGAGTTATGAATGATGTACTCAGACCTTTTATTGATGATTTTGTAATTGTATATTTAGATGACATTCTTGTTTTCAGTGAAACATGGGAAGAACATTTGGAGCATGTAAAGTAGACTTTAGATGTTTTGAAAAGAGAAAATCTCTATGTGAAGTTATCAAAATGTGAATTTGGCAAAACATCTTTAAATTATTTGGGTCATATTGTAGGGGGTGGTGAATTGAAGATCATTGTGAACTGGCCTAATCCCAAATCTACTACAGAAGTTAGGAGTTTCCTAGGAGCAACACAATATTGGAGAAATTTTATTGCTAACTTTTCCTTCATTGAAGCTCTACATGCTTTGATAGGATTGAACAAGGTGTTTCAGTGGGGAGGAAAATAGTAGAAAGCCTTCGACACCTTAAAAGAAAAAATTAGCACAACACCAGTACTAGCACTACCAGATCTTCAACGTCCATTTGAGATTGAAACAGATGCTAGTGACTATGCCATGGGAGCAGTGTTGATGCAACATGGTAAACCCATATGCTATCATTATGAGATATTTAATTCTATAGTAGTTAATTATCCCACATATGATAAAGAATTGTATGCATTAGTACAGAGTGTGAAAAAGTGGAAACATTACCTAATGGGCGAAGAAACAATCATACATATAGATCATCAACCACTTCAATATTTGCACTCATAAACTAAACTACAGCAATCAAGACATTATAGGTGGATGGGTTTTCTACAGAAATTTCATCTTGTCATCAGATATAAGAAAGGCATACACAATAAGGTTACATATATGCTATCAAGACCAATCATAAATGCATCTACTATACTCTAGCATAACTCAGTAATGCATGAAAGCTACATTGAACAATATGCTCAAGATGTAGATTTTAAAAATGTATATGCAACCTTAAGTCATGGCAAACAAATAGAAGAATTGGATTATTATGTTAAAGACCAACTCTTGTATCATTTGGGAAAGTTATGCATTCCACAAACTGAAAGAGTTAACATAATTCGAGGAGCACATACTTCTCTTATATCAAGTCATTTTGGTGTAAGTAAAACAGTTGCACAATTACAAAGGTTCTGTTATTGGCCAAGAATGCATGAGACAGTTTCTAGATATATCAAAGGGTGTACTATGTGTGATACAAGAAAGCCCAATAATATAAAATTAGGCTTGTACACTCCACTTCTAGTTCCTTCTCGTCCTTGGGAAAGTGTTTCCATGGACTTTGTTGGGGGATTACCAAAGTATAGAAAAGGTCATGATTATGTATATGTTATTGTGGATAGGCTCAGCAAAATGTGTATTTTGATACCTTGTAACAAACAGGTTACCGCTGAACAAACAACAAAGTTGTTCTTTTAGCATCTATGGGTTCATTTCGGGTTACCCACTTCTATTGTATCTGATCGGGATTCCCAATTTGTTGGGAAGTTTTGGTCAAGTCTATGGGAGTTGATGGACACCAGATTGAAGAAAAGCACAACATTTCATCCACAAACAAATGGTCAAATAGAGGTGGTCAACAGGACAGTGATCCAGTTGCTCAAAGGTTATTGCAGCAAGCATCCCAAGCTTTGGGATGAACATTTGTGTTATGTGAAACATGCTTACAACCATGCCAAGCACTCTTCTACTTAGAGATCTCATTTTGAGACTTGTTTTGGTTTTATACCAAAGTCTCCCTTGGATTTTGTCTTTAGTAAAGACATATCAGTTGATAGACACAGTGATGTGGACAAAGAAACCAGGTTCATTGAACAGATCCAAGAAATTCACCAGGCAGTGCAAGAACAGTTAGAAAGAAGCCAGGCCAAGTACAAGGCAAGGCATGACAAGCATCGAATTGAGCATAGCTTCCAAGTTGGTGATCAAGTTTGGTTGTACATCAGCAAAGATAGAATGCAAAGTGAAGGTAATAAGCTAAAGACAATAAGGTATAGGCCTTTCAAGATACTTGAGAAAATTAGTGAAAACGCTTTTTGCCTTGATTTTCCAGCTTATATGCATATCTATTCTGTCGTTAATGCAGAGAACTTGGGACTATATGAACCTTCATTGATTGAAGATCCTGAAGAGAAAAGTCAGTTGCCTTTTATTGATGATCTATTTCCTGAATATCTCAATGAGTTCCAGGAAGACACAGTTCTGGACAGGAAGGTGAGAACCATGCGTAAAGGGGATGTTGAGTACCTGAGAATCAAACTCAAAGGTTCAAAACCAAGCAGTGCACGATGGATAGAGATTGGACAAGTGAGGAAGTTGTATCCTCACTTGATCAATGCTTAAAAACCGACTTTTGGTGGTCCAAAAGCTTTTTCAGTGGGAAGGCATGATCCAAAATGGATCCTAAAACCCTGTAAGTATTGATATATTTAAAAACTATCACAAGAGGAAAATGTTAGCAAATGGAAGAAAACACTATTGCAAAGGAAAAACAAGAAGAAAAGGAAAAAACAGAGTTAAATGAAGGCTTGAGCAACATCGCATAGGAGTCGTTGAATCTGGCTTATCAACGGTCCAGATCTGATCGGCATATTGTAATCGGAGGTGGCAAGTAGAGGCTATCGGAGGCTACCATATGAAAGTTGCAACAACGATTAGTGTGAGTCAATGAAGACCGTCGATCAAGCGCGTAGATCGATGGCCCAGGTTAACTTGCAATATCACATCGGCAAAATACAAGGGAGCACTTACCAAAGGCCCGAGGACTATGCGATATGCGATTGTTATATATCACATCGCAATATCGCATCGGAGCGATCCAGAGCAATGAGGCTGATACATATGTGACTTGCGATAAAGCTAGACCCGACAGTTTTCATGGGTGCACATGTATATATTTTGAGTTCCGGAAGAAAAGGGTTTTTCTATGTAAATTCGCATTTTCGTTGAATAAACAAAAAACAAAGGAAATGCAAACGGAGTGATAAAACGGACCTGAAAGGGTTTATACATGCAACGATATATATTTTGAATTTCGTAATGAGTGGGATTTTAGGTGGGCCTTAGGTGGTAAGTGTTATTGGACGGGCTCCGCCCAATCCCATACACTGGTCGACACATGGCTTGGCACCGAAGAGAGAAAACCACATTTTCGAGCGGGTAATCTTCATACGCATAAGCCACCCAAAATTAATAGCAACCATTGGATCAATGATCATATAGATCAATGGTGGACTTACGATAGTGACCAAAGGCAGATCCAAAAGGATTATAGGGTGGAATTGATAATATTTGAAGTCCGATATACGATAGTTTGGCAGATTTTACAACGTTTTTGTGTATTTATCTGTGTAAATAGAGAAACTACATTTTTGGAATTTCAACGCGTTGATAGTCCCTTCCGTTACAAAACAGGTGGCCACCATACTTGAATACGTTACACCATGATTGGTTAACGCTCAGAGGGGATTTGAACGAATAAAGGTCGGAAGCTAGAATGGCTGAAAGGGAAAAACGAACAGACAAGAGCCAATTGGCTTAAAAGCCACTGAATGATAGAGACAAAGGTAGGCAGTGCTAAGACAAAGAGAAGACAGAGACAGAGAGTGAGAGGGAGAGTATGTGTACTCAGAGAGACTTGAGGGATTCAAGTTGACCCTGTTGTGTTGAGACTCAATTGAGCTCACATTTGTAAAAACTCTGCTCTTAAATACATAATAGAGAGGTCACCACTAAAGGCTAGACTAGGAGATGTAACCCAAGAGTTTTGGGTGAACTCCTTGATTATTTTTCTGTGTTATGTGTGTGTGTCTATTATGTTTCTCTAACTTCTCATTATCTATATTATTCACAATCTTATCGATCTGTTGCACTAAACGATATAGGCAAATCCTGCACATGAGTCTGTAATACCTTAATATTAATCTAAGATCTCATTTTCAGATCAATTGAGATGGAAGGTAAGCTATGCGATAAAATTCTTTCTATTTTAATTGATCTAGTTTCTAGTTACAACTATATCAGTCCAGACCTTGTTGAGAAATGTAATTTGGTCAAGGAATTGCATGAAGAATCATGACTGGTTCAATTAGCAACTGGAACCAAAAGAATGATTAATCACTAGGTTAGATCATGTACATTTGAGCTTAGTGGCATGCCTACAAAAGCACATTTGAATGTATTTCCCTTGGGTTCATAGAACATATTATTGGGCATGGATTGGTTGTACTTGCATAGGACCAAAGTGGACTATTTGAAAAGGAGATTAAATGCTTGGATGAGCAAGGAGAAAGTAAAGTTTTGTAGGGCAGGAAAAAAATTTCTTCAGTAAGGTTGATCACGACCATGCAAGCCAAGAGCAGTAGCAAAAAAGGGTGCATTTTTTTCGTAGTGCAAATTTTAAGTGATGTGAAAGATGGCATCGATGTTAATAATGAGGAAAGTGAACTACTAAAAAGGTACCTAGTTCTGCTCCAGTATGAAAATGTGTTACTAGTGGAAGTTCCTAGATTACCTCCTCACAAAGAGGTAGATTTATCTATTGAGTTGGTACCTCAAGCAACACCAACATCTAAGGCACCATGCATGATGAGTACCCCTAAACTAGTGGAGCTGAAGTTGAAACCAAAATAAATGCTTGATAGAGGCTACATAAGGCTGAGTATGTCTCCATGGGGAGCACTTGTATTTTTTGTAAATAAGAAGGATGGAACCCTAATATTATGCATTGACTAGAGGCAATTAAACAAGGTGACCATAAATAACATGTACCATTGACAAGGATTGGTGATCTCTTTTTCAAGTTGAGAGAGGTAGTAATTTTCTCCAAGATTGACTTGATCTCAAGATATCATCAAGTAAGAATGAAGGAGGAGTACATTCACAAGGCTACTTTCAGGACAAGGTATGGGTAGTATGAATTTGTTGTGGTACCCGTTGGGCTTACTAATGCCCCTACCACGTTCATGTGCTTAATGAATAATGTGTTACATCCATATTTGGACAAGTTTTCCATTGTGTTTTTTTATGACATATTAGTGTACTCTGAGATAGAGGAAGAGCATGAAAGCATCTAGATGTAGTGCTACAGTTGTTGAGGGAGCACAAGTTCTATGAAAAACTTAGAAAGTGTGAATTTTTCTAGTAACAAATACACTTTTTGGAGAATATTGTCTCAAAGGAAGGGATATCAATTGATATAGATAAGATCAAGACCATAATGGAGTAGCCAACCCAAAAGAATGTGAATGAGATTAGATCATTCATGGGATTGGCGGGTTAAATAGGAGGTTTGTTAAAAAATTCTCCAAGATAGGACATCCTATCACATCCTTACAGAGAAAAGGAAAGAAATTTGAGTGGACGACTCAGTGTGCATCGAGTTTTGTGTAGCTAAAGAAATTGCTCGCAAATGTATCAGTGTTGAGGATTGCATATCCTAACAAGGATTTTATGGTTTGCACAGAAGCCTGTGAGGAAGGCCTTGAAGGAGTCTTGATGCAGGAAGGGCAGGTAGTACATTATGAGTCAAGGAAATTAAATAATCATGAGGTGAATTATGTGATTCATGATATAGAGTTAGTTGGCATCATTCATGCATCGAAGATGTGGAGGCATTACCTCCTTGGTAGAAAATTTACAATTATGACAGACCATAGTGGTCTCAAGTATTTGTTTGAGCAACCCAAGCTAAATGAAAGACATGCTAGATGGATGGTCATACTTCACGAGTTTGAATTTTAGATTAAGTACATCAAAGGCAAGGAAAATAGGGTTGCTAATGCACTTAGTAGAAGGATTCAAGTGAATCACTTAACAATGATAAGATCTTGCAAAATGGACCTAGTAGAAAGGGTCAAGAATGTAGGACATTATGATGAAAAATATCAGCAAATGAAAGAAAAGTTGCTACAAGATGGTGGGGATGAAGAATAACATCTCACTAATGATGACCTAATTAGGTTCACAAACATAATTTATGTGCCAAAAAATGATGAATTAAAAAGACTTATAATGAGAGAGTTCCATGTCAAGCCTTATTGAGGACATCCAAGGTACCAAAATACCTTCACAACCATTAAAAAGTTCTATTAATGGCCAAATTTGAAGAAATAAGTGCTTAATTTTTTGGATAAATGCATAGAATGTCAGCAAGTGAAGTTTGAATGCAAGCATCCAATAGGAATATTACAACGTATTCCCATTCTAGAATGGAAATGGTTTCATCACGGGTTTGTTTAAAACCTCTAGGAAACATGATGCAATCATGGTAGTTATTGATAGATTGAGAAAGGTAGCTCACTTTGTGGCAAGCAAGTCCACTAATTCTGCTAGTGAGGTGGCACAAATATTCATAAAGAAGATTGTAAGATTGCATGGTGTTCCCAATAAAATTATTTCAGATCGAGATTCTAAGTTCACTTCAAGGTTTTGGAAGGAACTGTTTGTAGGTTTAGGGATGAATTTAGCATTCAGTACCATATATCATCCACAAACAGATGGGAAAATAGAGAGGAAAAATAGGATTCTCGAGTACATCTTGAGGATGTATGTGATGCATCATACCAAGAAGTGGGAGGAGTACCAGCCACTTGTAGAGTTTGAAAACAAATAATGGATACCAAGAATCCATAAATATGAGTCCATTTGAGGCATTGTATGGGAGGAGTTGCAATACCCCAATTAAATGGAGTAATCTAGTGAACAAGGTCCTTATTGGACTTGATATGCCCGAGGAGGTGGAGAAACAAGTTCATATCATCAAGCAAAATTTGAAAGTGGCACATGATATGCATAAAAGCTATGGAAACCAACATAGGGTCCATAAAGAGTTCCAAGTTGGGGAACGTGTTTATTTGAGGATCAAACCCAAGAAGAGTTCCTTAAAAATTGGGTCATGTGCCAATTTGGAAACATGATATTGTGGGCCTTTTGAGAACCTTGAAAGGATTGGACCAGTGGCCTATAGGTTGGCTTTACCTCCATTAGTTAAAGTTCATGATGTTTTCCATGTTTCTTTGCTTAAAAGATATGTATAGGACTCTAATCATGTGATTGATTGGTCTATGCTATAGGTGGAACTAGAGGGAGAGTTCCATCCAAATCCATTGTGCATTCTAAACCAGAGGAGTCTCATGCTCCATAATCGAGCCATAGATAAAGTCAAAGAGTAGTGGAGACACTTTGGGCCAAAGAAATCCACTTGGGAAATGACTGACTCCATGAGAGTAGAATATCCATTTTTTTTTTTTTGTTGAATCAAATGTGTATATATGTGTAAATATCGTATAGAGTTGTACATATAAAGCTCCATGAAACAATATATGTTTAATTTTGTTTCCAGTGTTACATATGAGCAAAAGAACACCAAGGGCGATGTTCCCTCAAGGGGGAGGGGTTTGCGACAACCCCAACCTGGGTTTCCTCATGAAAATGTATTGTAAATGATTTAAAAATATATATATTAAATGGACTGAGTCAAAGGGACATATATTCTAGATCTAAAGAGGTTGCTTGCTCGGGATACATGAGGTTTCCTTGTGAAGGAAATCTAGACTGTTTTGACAACCATTAAAGGTTGGTTGGCATGTCTTTAATATATTAGATTTTTAGTTTAAATGGGCTACAAGATAAGTATGTAGGCCCATGCTACTTTGGGAAACACTTATAAGGAAAAAATGACAAGAATTAATGGAGTTGGAAGATTGTGCATATGACAGAGGAAAAGAAGGAGTTCAACCTCACTCACGGGGGGATTCATTCATTAATGTAGGCAGCCACAAAGAGTATCGAGGGTGGGGGGTGGGGGGAGAATTAAGCTCCATTCATATAGAGAACACCGTAGGAGTATGAACAACAAGAAATTTTTCAGAAGAGAAGAGATGATAATGATCTCAATTTGGTTGGAAAGACTGATATGAAGAAGTTCTCTCCTTGGTGAGGAAAAATGGCCTCTAGATTCCATGTACAACTAGAGGTTGGAGATATGATTTTTATCGATTCCCTTAATGTCTAGGGTGGAGGATTGTTCCTTGGATTTGTGGAGGGAGGAAATTTGAAGCCTGTATTGCTATTGATTTTACAGTGGGTTCTAGATTCCCCAAAGTGGTTGGAATCATTGTGTTTTGCTTGAATGGTGGAGACTTGTTGCTCTGGAATTCCTAGAAATTTTTGGGTGAAGGCAATTGTTCTTTGGATTTCCTGTTTGTTCTTCGGTGGAGAAGAAGCCTCTAAATTCCCTATGTATTTTTGTTGGCTACCTTTAGGTAGCTGGAGGCAGTTGGCCTCTATATTCCTTGTGCATTATTTGACTGTTGAGTGGCTAGTGGGTGGAGGAAGGAAGTCATTTGGATTCCCTATTTCGATTGGAAGTTAGTGTTTTTATCCCTTAAGAAAATCCCCTTAATCTTTGGAGTCTGGATTGGCGGTGACAACTGCAAGTGAGTTTGGATGCAACGATCTATGGTCGGGTGGAGAGTCCTTGTCCCATAATCATATGCCTTGAGAACCACAAGATAAGTACTCTTGTGTTTGTTTCAATGATAATGAATCGATTTTTCATTCTACAAGAAATGATACATATAAAACTAATGAACATGTGATGCATATCTAGATTGAAATGATGCATGTAAATGCAATGGACATGGAGTGTGTTACTGTTATCCACATGAATGATTAATAAAATATCCAAAGTTAAGGGCAATGGAGTGGTCTATAAAGGACCTGATCCAAAATTAAATGATAAACAACACAGGTGATCTTTTCATTACATGTATAAGGGTTACATTAGAGACAACCTATTTGGACATGGTCTGTGTGTATATGTTGGGTGGTGAGCCCTGGTATTGCACCAAGAGTGTTGCAACTCCCAGGGGCTCCTCAACTCTATTTATCAACCTAGGGTTTGTACAAAATTTGAGGTGACAATTCTATATATACAATAGATTTAATTCTACTCATGACACCCTCAACTATGTCATTTGATCATTAGGGCTCCAAAACCATTCTTCTACTATATTAGGTGGAAATTAACTACTAAAAGTGCAATTCAAAAGCTAGCTCTAATGTAGAAAAAGTAAATGCTTTTCAAATCTCACTTGTAGATGCTACCCACTTGGAAATGTTGTGTAAATGCTATTGGATCAATTCATGAAAGAACACCAAAGTTATGCTACATGCAGAAAGGAAACTACACTAATTGCAACCAACCATCTAGCTATCAACTTCACTTGTAAATAGGAAATTATTCTACCAATTCATAATTCAAGATTTCATGCATCATCTATCTAATTCACACTTGCATATAAAGTAATGTTCTACTTTGCCAAATCTTAGATAAAGAAACTAATGTTATTCTCTCTTGCTAAAAAGGAAAAAGGATGGCTGGAATGGCCTTGGTGCTACCTTTGATCATGGTGTCCAAGTTGGTGGTCAACCTACTCCTAAACTAAGTCAAACTTACATTACAGGTCAAAACAAATGCAAAACAGGCTACTACATGCATGCTACAAGATCCCTGTATTGCTACAGGAAGACCTATAATGCTATAGGAAGGTTGTCGAGAGGGTTTGGAAGGTAAGAACAATGAGATATAATTCGATCCACTGGATGGTCCCAACAAATTGGAGTATCACACTTCTAGCCATATAGGGCCTCAAACAAACTTATTTTCAGTGATTCATAGTAGCCATTATTGTATGCAAACTCTACTAATTTTCCCATTTAGTAGGTTTACCGACCACATACATGCAAATCATACCTTCTAGGATCTAGTTTGTACTCTCTATTTTCCAATCCATTGAGTATGGTAGGAAGTATTGAATATTAACCTCATTCTAATTCCTTCAAGCAATTACTTTCAAAATCTTGAGGTGAACTTAGCATCTAAATCAAACACTATTACCTTCCACATACCATGCAATTTAAAATTTTCTTTCATAAAGATCTTAACAATATCAATTTCCTTGTGGTTGGATTTCACTGGAATGAAATGAATGGCCTTGCTTAACTTGTCCAACTACCATTATTGCTTCACGTTGTCTCACAATTGTAGGTAGTCCTATGATGAAATCCATAATTGTGGTTTCTCCTTTCCATTTTGGAATTAGGAGAGGTTACGACAAACCTACTGGATGCCTATGATTAACCTTAATTTTCTAGCATTCTAAACATCTAGTGATCTATTCTATGACTATATTCATCATCCTAAGCTAGTAGTATAACTTCCACATGGTTGTAATCATCTTCTGATAACTAGGGTGTCTAGAATAAGGATTTTTATGTAGTTCAGTCAAATGATACTCTACACATCTTGAACATTTAATCCTTTGTTTCAACCATTCCTCGACATGCTTAAAATGTGCATCATTTTACATAACATCTTTTATCTCAGTTCTTTAATCAGTATCATAGTTGTTGTTTGTTACCATGTGTACTGCCTGCATGCTGTGACTTAATTCATCCATTAGGCGACTTTATTTTTCTTTTGTATGTCGAATATAAAAGTCATAATCATTACTTAATTCATCCACTAGGCGACTTTATTTTTCTTTTGTATGTCGAATATAAAAGTCATAATCATTAATGAGTTGCAACCATCTAGCTTGTATGACATTCAAATAGGACTACTCAAAAAAATACTTTAGACAATTGTGGTCAATCATTAATACAAATCTATGGTCAAGAAAGTAATATCCCTATTTCTTAAGGGTGTGGATAATAATTGTGAGTTCCAAGGCACGCACGACATAATGCTTCTCATGCTCATTAAGATTCCTGGACTCACAACTAATTACATATCCAAATTGCATAAGGACTCCTCCTAGTCCTTCTTTGCACACATCAGTGCACATCGAGAAACCTTTTTCTAGATCTACAATATTCAATATGATGCATTGGTAATGACATGCTTTATTTGTTGAAATATTTCTTCACATTTATTTTACATAACAAACTTCACTCCTTTCTTTTGCAATGAAGTGATCGAATGATAGATCTTGGTGAATCCTTGGATGAATCTCCAATAATATCCTTCCAATCCCATGAATGATATTACTTTAGTAAAATTCCTCAGGGTGGGCCAATCCATCATGGCCTTTATCTTGTTAGGATCCAGTGCGATCCCTTGCTCACAGATCACATGACCTAGATAGTGAATTTTATTCTAGTAGAAGTCACACTTGCTAAGATTAGGATATAATTAACGCTCCCAAAAAACTTGTGGCATAGTCTTAAGGTTTTCTTCGTGCTCTTCTTTAGTATTTGAATAAATGAGTATGTCATCGATGAAGAAATTTAATACAAATTTTTGCAAGTATTTATTAAGGATGTTGTTCATTAGGCACATGAATGTAGCGACGGAATTGGTAAGCCCAATCATCATGACCACAAACTTGTAGTTCCCATATTGGGTTTGAAATTTTGTATTATGAATATATTCATATTTTATCCTAACTTGGTGGTAGCCTAATCTTAATTCTATCCTACATAACACTGTGGCTCCCCTTAATTGACCAAACATACATTAATTTGTGGAAATAGAAACATGTTTTTGATAGTTAGTTTTTTTTAGTTGCTGATAGTTGTTGCACCACCTAAGAGTGCTATCTTTGTTCTTAAAAAACAAGGCTAATTATCCCAAGGGGGACACACTTGGCCTAACATATCTCTTGTCCAACATATCTTTTAATTACAACTTTTCCTCCACTAGCTCTAGTGTGCTCATCCTCTAAGATACTTGAGATATTGGTATCGTTATAGGCATGAGATCTATCTAGAAGTCCATATCTTTCTTACGTGGAAATATTAACATCTCTTATGGAAATACATAGTGGAACTCTTGCAATATGGGACAGTATTTGAGCTTCACATCTTTGTTGTCTATGGATTCTAGTACATGAATAACATATAGCTAGCATACTTTCCTATAGTATTTCTTCCTATCTTACAACCATAGATTTTGATATGCCTCTAAGGGTCTTAGGATGTCCATTGTCATCCACACACTCGAAAGTCTTGTTGTAGCAGTTTAGCTTAACCTTGTGCAATTCCAATTGATACACGTTGATCGAGATATGATATGGACCTAAGGGAAATATATTCAATGTTTTTTGTGTGTATAACCCATTTATTTCAATTAGAAAAAATTCCACTAACAAAATCACCTTTCTTTTGTCTTGATATCTAGCTAAACCAACCACAATTTCTTATGCTTATTTTCAAAAAGGACACAAACATCAATAAATTGGGGTGCAACATAACTAAATTTAGCACAGGGGTCAGTCAAAATAGAAATAGGGAATTAAGTGATTATACCTTCTACTTTGACCACTGATGCTTGGTGGTATCCTGAGCCAGTTCTCTATAATTGCTTAAATTTAAGGCATTGCTCACGCTACATCATTAATGGTAGTAACTTCTTGTACTTGATAAATCCTCTTGTTGCACCTTCCTTGTGGAGATGGTATCAAAGTATATTCTCTTCTCCATAACCCCAACACTTAGATGTTTGGTTTTTTTAATCCATTATCTTTTGTTCCATGGTTTTTACTGGTTTATTCCCACTTTGCATGGGGTAGTTCTACTAAAATTTGATTTTGATTAGGTGACTCATTTTCATACCCTTCCCTAAAGTCTTATCTTGCCACAATTTGAATCTCTTCTCCTTCAATTCATTTTTGTCTTTCTTCTTCCAGGGCTATTGCATATTTTGTTGGCACCTTGATTTCTCATAACAATACTTGTCCTTTCTTATGATATCATCAATAGTCTTGGGCTCACCAAACTCTATCTAGTCCTAGTAGGATCAAGATAACTCATTGAGAAAACATTATATTTTTATTTTCTTGTCCTTAATATATGACACATAGATAATGGTTCTAGGAATATATGGGCATAATTATCCCTAGTTAGTTGTCCCAAATTCAAGTCATGGAACTCCCTGATATTCCCATCATAGTATCTCTTGGACCAATACTTCCTCTTGAAGTATTTCTCAAATTGTTTCTAAGTGATAGTCCTCCCACTGATTCCTTTTACATTATTGAGGTATTCCCACCATACTGAAGCCCTTCTACTCATGTTGAATATAGCCATTCTAGATTTCATGTTCTTGGAATAGTTGTGTACATGGAGGTACTTATTTAGTCCCAACAACCATGCCTTTTTCGCTCCACCTTTCTTGATTTTTCCATTAAATATAGGTGGTAATCCAAATTGGATCATTATATTATTTGTCATCCATATCAATGCTTTCAGAGTGAAAGAGTGATTGTTGGGACATTTTCAACATCTTCAATTTATTCTCTTCAGTTTCCTTCAATAGATCATAATGGCACTCATCAACTCCAGCTCTCCCAGATCATTCCAGACTCTCAGCCTTACTTTGCCTCGTCTTAAGCTTCATACAACTTCCATTTCACCATGTGGTACAAATAAAAATTCAAAAGGTATGCTTGAGGTAAAACATGTTTAAAGGCTCTTTAACTCATTAAAATTTAAGGAAGCTTGATGATTAACCACTTCCTATTCCATAAATCTTTACTTTTCTTAAACTGCCATTAAACCCCCCATTTCCAAATCCATCAATGCTTATTCCAGTAAGACCACAAGAATGAAAAACATATTGTGGTACATGAATAAAGATACATCTATAGTGTCTTCTCCTTGTATATCATAAAGCATTCACAAAATCATCATCTGAATGTTCTCAATAGGAGGATGAAGTCATTATTATTTATCTAAGAAAAGAACTGTAAAGTGAATAATGGTCTTACAAAGTTTCCAACCCTTATCCTCATCCTTACCTTATATCATCCACCATCCCTTCCTAGTACATATTTTGTTTGTCCTCAATTTTTGCTACGTTTTTGTGAAACATATCAAGTCTATGATGGTGTGACAATTCACCTTTAATCACCTACACCAAGAAACAATCTCATAGGCGAGGAATTTTGTTTGCATGAGGGCATGCAAAATATTAGGCATAGGGGAATGCTGGACTCTAAATATGTCATATCATTCAATATATAAAGTCTCCATTCATAAGTCGTATTCTTGCATTCATGACACTTTCCATAACAGTTATACCACCAACTTCCGCTAAATGTACCTCTTTCACCTTGTGGTTAATTATGATGGATTTCTTATCTTTTTAATGGTTAAATGTGTTTTTAACATGGTTTTATCAATGACGGTTTACTAATTTGGTTATGTGGCGAAGAATCATATTTGAATATGAAAATTTCTATTTTTCTACCAACTCAATAACAATTTTACAGTTCAGTACTTGGTTCGATACCAATTTAGCGATTTGGTACTTAATTCTGCACCTACACGTACGAAGAAAAAAGTCAAAATTATAAAATATGTTTTTGTTCCTCAAACATGACATGTTAGGTGCCATATGGGCTTAATATGTTGGTACATGCATTATAATATACCCAACTCACACATGTAGGATTCTAGCACATGATTTAATCTACAAAAAAAAAAAAGTAATAGTTTTGAAACTGCCATTTTGTGCCTCGTTTTACATGCATATGATAGTGAATCTCAAATCTAAGAAATGGTTTTTTTTTAAACATAGCAATTTACTTGCATCAAGAACCATTTCCAAAAATCCAATACTGTACTGTTTCAAAGTTACAACTAGTTCTTTCAAGCAATTTTGTACAAAACTTTTTCAAAACCCAGATTGGCAAAAATATTCAAACAATCAAATTCATGCATGATTTCTGAGGCAATGGATTTGAATAATGAAATTAAAAGAGATATTTTGTTGATAATATGAAAAATTAGACTTCATATAAACAGTTTTCCAAAATACATCATGGTTGGGAAGATATGGTTGGTTCTTTAACACCAATTTCTATAAAATTAAATAAAACAAGATTTATGAGATTTTCCTCTAAAGTTGTAAATTTGTTTTATGAGTTTAGGGGATTGTATATTATCCTTATCCACTAGCTTTAGTGTATAAATAAGACCTCACGGGTCTAAGGAAAGGGATCATGAGTTTGTAATTGAATATTTTGTGAGGGAGAGAAATCATCATTTGGAATTCTTTGTAAATTATATTTTTATTAAAGGTTAATAAAAGTCATAGTTGATGATTTGCTGGGTTTTTGAAGCATTTAAGGCTATGATTTCTTAGCTACCTTTTTGGTGTCAGAAAGGGCCTACAGATCCAACTTGGTAAGCTATTTTACAATATTAGTTTAGATTTATTTTTTTTGTACTTGTTCTATTATATATGCTAATATAGTTTTCTGATTTGGTACCTATGTTACAGTCAAGTTGTTACAATGAAAGCAGAGTATTGAATGCTTATGGTTAATTATATTTGTATATATGTGATGAAGTGATTCTCTTATATGATTGATCTTGTGTGAATTTAATAGGTGTGTGGTGCACCAGGTTTCTTAGGCCATTACAAGCAGCTTGCTTTAGGGTAGTTTTATAGATTTATTGAGATTTGTTTATTGTATTTCTAGAATTGTTTCCTTTCCAATCCCTTGCATAATTGCTTTGAGATTTATGTTTCAAGTGTGTTGCTACAAGAACAATTCAAGGTTCCATGTTTCATACTTCATGAGCTAGTAAATGAAAAATCTTGAAATGATTTAGTTAATTTGCAAAAATATAGTAGTTTCTAGATTGCATGTTATTCATTGGATTATATATGCTAATATAGTTTTCAGATTTGGTACCTATGCTACAGTCAAGTTCATACAATGAAAACAAAGTGTTGAATGCTTATGGTTAATTATATTTGTATATATGTGATGAAGTGATTCTCTTATATGATTGATCTTGTGTGAATTTAATAGGTGTGTGGTGCACCAAGTTTCTTAGGCCATTACAAGCAACTTGCTTTAGGGTAGTTTTATAGATTTATTGAGATTTGTTTATTGTATTTCTAGAATTGTTTCCTTTCCAATCCCTTGCAGAATTGCTTTGAGATTTATGTTTCAAGTGTGTTCCTACAAGAACAATTCAAGGCTCCATCTTTCGTACTCCATGAGCTAGTAAATGGAAAATCTTGAAATGATTTAGTTAATTTGCAGAAACAGAGTAGTTTCTAGATTGCATGTTATTCATTGGATTATATATGTTAATATATTTTTCTAATTTGGTACCTATGTTACAGTCAAGTTCATACAATGAAAGCAGAGTGTTGAATGCTTATGGTTAATTATATTTGTATATATATGATGAAGTGATTCACTTATATGATTGATATTGTGTGAATTTAATAGGTGTGTGGTGCACCAGGTTTCTTAGACCATTACAAGAAGCTTGCTTTTGGGTAGTTTTATAGATTTATTTAGATTTGTTTATTGTATTTCTAGAATTTTTTCCTTTCCAATCCCTTGCAGAATTACTTTGAGATTTATGTTTCAAGTGTGTTGCTACAAGAACAATTCAAGGTTCCATCTTTCGTACTTCATGAGCTAGTAAATGGAAAATCTTGAAATGATTTAGTTAATTTGTAGAAATAGAGTAGTTTCTAGATTGCATGTTATTCATTGGATTATATATGCTAATATAGTTTTCTGATTTGGTACCTATGTTACAGTCAAGTTCATACAATCAAAGCAAAGTGTTGAATGCTTATGGTTAATTATATTTGTATATATGTGATGAAGTGATTCTCTTAAATGATTGATCTTGTGTGAATTTAATAGGTGTGTGGTGCACTAGGTTTCTTAGGCCATTACATAACTTGCTTTAGGGTAGTTTTATGGATTTATTGAGATTTGTTTATTGTATTTATAGAATTGTTTCCTTTCCAATCCCTTGCATAATTTCTTTGAGATTTATGTTTCAAGTGTGTTGCTACAAGAACAATTCAAGGTTCCATCTTTCGTACTTCATGAGCTAGTAAATGGAAAACCTTGAAATGATTTAGTTAATTTGCAGAAACATAGTAGTTTCTAGATTGCATGTTATTCATTGGATTTCTTTCCTTGAGTAGTGTTATTTAGTTTTAAGGGTGTGTGAAGAATAGAACAAGGATATTTCAGTTTCTATTGTGATTGAAGCATTTACCTTTGAACCTATTTTACATTATATTTTAGATCTAAGACTATGACTAGTGCTTGGTTAATTTATTATTTAATAGACTTAGAATAAAATTTCCTTTCAAGATTTTAAAGTTTTTTTTTGTATTCTCAACTAGATTAAAATAGGCTCTAATCCTGAATTTCCTCTACTTCCACTCTAAGTATTACGACCCCAGACTGATAATTAAATGTTGGAACTAGAATACAAATATTTTTTCCAACAGTCTACTTCACCCATAATGATGGATTATCGTAGAGAAAACTGTGAGTGAACAATTTGGCAACACTTCAACATATGTTCATTTTTCCTCCTCATTGATCTATGGAGTGCTTGCTTTTATAAATATTCCTCAGTAATGATCAAATTGAATGTGGACATCTTTTTTACCATCTTTGGTCCTTTGATCCTTATCCTTTTTGAGAGATTAACTTTGACCTAGTATAACCTTATCCATGCATTTTTTCTCTTTGTTACCCTATCATAGTGTAACTAAGGAGCCATTGGCTCTCTATTGCTTGAAGCTAGTGTACACTAACCATTGTTTGGACTAGTGTTGCTTGGCTATAACTGTATATGAGCATTGAAGGAACCAATTAAGGTTTTTTTTGGAGCTTTCCAAAAATCAATTTCGGTATCCCAACTTTGAAGATGATCTTCGCTTCTACTAGACCCAAGGGGGTGGCTTTGGATCTATAACAATCATTACACATGACCATTTTGACTAGTAGGACCAAATTTAGCAAATTAGGGTATGAAACCTTTCAAGAGAATCTTAGGCATCACATGGCACTTTTTGGGGTTAAAAATGTTCCAATTTAGTCTGGAAACCATTTACCCTATTCTAGACATAGAGATCTTTCTAACGATGCAAGAATCGCTTCAATTGGAGTCTGTGTGCAAAAGTTATGCCACTCGAAAGTTGAACTTCTTGTTTTGGCCACCATAATTGAAGAGGATGCCACATCATCCCAAATTATTCATGGAAAAATGGCTAACCACATGATCTAGTAGAGTCCATGTTATAACTCTAGATAAGAGTTTTAAGGAGTCAAACCTAAGTACTAGTAGGTTGTCAGGTTGTGTTATAACTTCACTAGGAGGAAAATGGGTTCCATTATTTTCAAGGCCATTTTGTTTGATAGATGAGAAGACTAGTCAAGAGGGATATGGAGAGGTTACAATGAGAGAATCTATGCACTATAGTAGCTTATGGGCCATAGGACTTACTTCTTTATACTAGCAACCATTTTCTATTTAGAGAAAGAAATTATAGCAACCTCACCTTCCAGTTGGGTTTTCTCCCGAAAGGGTGTCCTATGATATATCTTGTGTAAGTTGTGATTTGTTATGTTTTATTTTGTTGTTCTCTATTTTATGCATAATTATAATGAACATTAATATGCAATAAAAATTAATTTACAGATCCAAAAATCTAAAGAGAAATAAACCCTCATAGTGTTGATTTTGGATTTCTAAATACAATCTATCAGATCTATTGTAATGAATTGTCCAATGGAATATCCAAGATAGTTTATGGATCAGGTGGCCTTGCCTTATTGAATCCTTAACGCAACATATTCTTTGAATTCTTTCTATTTTTTTTCATATGTGAGGTAGGCTTAGAAGTAGACGTACTTGAAAATTCATCTGAGCTAATTGTCCCTTCACTAGAAGAGTCAATGGATGATCTATCACTAGATGGACTTGAATTTTTATTTCCAGGCCTTCTTCTAGAAGTTGTTCCCCATTTATTGCTAATAAGTAGCCTAGCTTTTGAATATCTTACGAGCTTTGTAATTTTCTAGAGGGATTCCTCTATATGTTGTTGGTGGTTGGTCCCTGCTACAATTGCTTTTGTATTGAAGACATACTTTATAACAACACACCATTCATTTTGCTTGTTTTTTTGTTCCCTAATTAATCTTTCATTATCTACCTTGTAGCTTTGGAGCTCTACCTTTAGGATTCTCATTATTTCTGCTAGATTTGGAGGTGTTTCCACATTACTCCATTCTTTTATTCCTCATATTTGATGTGTAAGGGTTTTTTCTGTAGGGCACTACCATCTTAAAATTACTACAACTTTGCCTACACTCTTGGCACATACTTATCTCTTCTCTTTAATGCTATAAGGAAAATGATTCAATTGTTAGTTATAATTTATCATTATACAAAACTAATAACATCTTTTAACCTTTAAGGATAATTTTAGCTCGTAACATGCCAATGTTTCAACTCCACTATTACACCACTTATAATACACCTACCCAGTCCCTTTTGCTCGATTAAGGATACAAAGTACAAAATCTATTTTCTTTTCTAATTAGAATCAAAACTCTTTTCTAAAATTGCCACCACTTGCTACTTCTTGAGAGATTTTTGGCAATATAGTAAACTTTATTAAATAAGAGTATATATTATCAAGATATGATCATTTGAAGATTTTCACCCTTGGCACCATGTCAACATTATTATGTTACTTCCATGTGGCAGATATTATGGCACCCCAGGGGCACATGGGGCCAGTGCCTTGTCAACATTAGAGCCACTTGACCTCACCATGTCATCCACTAGCCCAAGAATTGATTATATTATGTTTAAATTAAGTTAATATTTACTTAATGACTTTATGTATTTAAGTTCATATAAATTTATTAATATAACACTAATCAAAATATATTTAATTTCAAACCATTATTAGATTAACAATTTATTTGCATGCACAACTCTAAAATACTTAACGTTTTATTGGTCGTTGGTGAAATTCAAAATTTGCCAATGTAAAACCCAAAACATTTCGTGGATTGCTAATGGATTCAAATTTCTAATCTTTTGTTGGCCCCATACAAACTCATCGACCATTGGTTAATTTAACATATAATTTTTAAAAGCCTTGTAAAATATGCCAAAACCCCAATGGTATTGTTGGCCAATGTGTCACTTTTAAAAACTTCATCAAATATTTTGAACCTTAGATGATATTATTAGTTGTCAATGATGGTATTACCCACTATTGTCAATATTTAACATGTAGATATTAGAAAATTTATTACCCTCTATGGTATTATCGACCATTGGAAAAATTAAAGTTTTTACCTAGTAAAATCCCCACAAATTCTCTCAATCGTTGATGGAGTATAATTTTGCAATCTCTACAACAAATCTAAGAGAACTTGTGTTAGACATTGAAGATGATTATCTCTAATGAAGAAAATTTGCAGGCTTATGATCAAAATTCTTTACATTGAACTCAAATGGTCGTAGATTGGGTAAAGTTTCTAGCCTAGAGTTCCCTTCTCCTTCTCATATGAGAAATTCCTAAATGTAAGTGATTATATGCATCCATATATTTGCATATACATAATGCATTATTTTTTTTTCTTCTCTTGGAATGGATTATTACTAGAATTGATCACATTCACTTAAGTAAATAAGATTTTTTTGATTTTTGATTTTTGATTGATTTATTTATTTTTATTTTTTTGTAAAGTAAAATTTCTATTTAATCTTTAAATAAAAATATCATAACAAGCTTGGTTTCCTGGTCTACCACTTAGGGAAACTAGACCATTGGTAGAATCATAATTGTTTTTAGCATCCAAGCATAGAGTTTGTGAACAATTCAACCAAATTATATATATATATATATATATATATATATATATATATATATATATATATATATATACCGAGGGCTTAAACACTAGGGTGTATCGATTATTTGAAAAAAATAAACATGATAGAGATAATTGTAAAAAATAAACTAAAAATAACTCATAATTTAGATTTGGAGGAGCTTGAAGCATCCACAAGAATGAGCTTCTTGTTACTATTGGGAGAGCATCTAAGGTCTGGTGGGAGTTCAAGGTAATATTCAATATGTCCCTAAGTCTATCTAGACTCCTCATGGAGAGATGACATTCATACAACATAAGCATAATTTATTACTTGGCCTCATTTTTATCAAGTAAGATTCAACCAATACAGACCTTCAACTACCAATAAATGTCAAATGTGTGTACACACACACACACACATCTCTCTCTCTCTCTCATATATATGTGTGTGTGTGTGTGTGTGTATCTATATGTATGGAGCTTCAACTACCAATAAATGTCAATTGTATATATCTGTGTACACACACACACACACACACATATATGTTTATGTATGTATTGACTATAACACCCTCTCTTATGCCCAATATCTGGCACCTAGTTAGCGATTCTTTGCAACACCTCTGTGTTTTTCAAGCAACCTTGTTCTTTGGTTATGTTGTGCTCAACCTATGAAATTTCCTCTTCTATTACCTATGAGATGTTGGTAGAATATCATTGAGTAGATCTCTCTTCCCGCTACTATCCATGAGTGCCTCCTTGCTTATGAAAGTAGGCAACATCACACCAAATCCTAGCATGTTGGTGGGGCATCGTGGATTGTCCTCTAACTGAAGAAAAAGGTTGAAAAAGGATAGGGTAGTTGAAGGGTGGTGTGAAGGGGAGAGCAGGTGGCGACGAGAGGCAAAGAGAGCCAAGACTAAGTAGAAAGAGCTATCATAGACAATAATCCATCAAGAGGGGGAGAAGAACAAGGAAATGGAGCTAGAATGGAGCAAGAATCCCCTTAGGATCAACAAACTTGCATATCAAGAGTGAGTGAAGGCATATAGCATCAATAGCAGGAAAGGGCTTGAAAATTATAAGTCTTGGAGGACGTGCAAAGGAGAAGGGTGCAAAATAAAGGAAATAACAACATATAAGACATATAATTGAGGGTGAAGGGGATTCACTACCTAGCATGGTGGTAAAGGAACATAATTGGAGCCCATGAAGAACAATGATGTACGACTCATAAGGATTTGAAATCTAGAATTTATTTCTCCTACATGCAAAGATTGACCTTTGTTCTTAGTGAAAGACTGTGTTTGTGAATGATGAGAATGAAGCATGCGAGATCTGGCCAATACTAGTCTTGTTGGTGGCTATAATAATTCAACATTGCCCTAAATCAAAGTGAAAAAAATGCATTTAATCTTGGCCATCATCCCTATACCTCACTTGGTGAGAGCTTGTGTAATGACCACCCTAATGGCTACGGTACTGCATGCAACATTCATAAATGCATGTGGTTGGTCATGGAGTGGTGTATGGAAAAGTTCCCTACCATGTGTGCTTGGTGGGATGACAACCATGCACTACCCCACTTGTCCCTTCCTTGACACCTCATTAAGGGAGTAAACAAGATTTTTTACCAACATTTACTAACCATAAAATTTATGAGGACATTGTTTCATATACATAGGAACTTATATAGATGAATATTCAAATTCAATTCATAGAAATAAGTAAGCTTCACACATTATAAACACACACATACACACACACACACCATAATCATATAGACAATTTTTCAATATTAGAACCTAAACAATACAAATTTTACTCTCCCCTTGTAATAACCAAGTTTTTTACCAAATTTACCATGCATTCATTCATTATAGTATCCATTGGTTTATAATAGATATTTGGGTCATGCATTAATATATGTTTACTCTAGCTATGAACTTACACTTCTATGTGTGGGGTTTATTGAGATCTACAGGCTTAATCCTCATACAAGCTCAATGGTACATATTATACCAAACTGAGATCTTACTCGTGTAATTGTGGAAACATGGGAGGCATCAAGGTAAAGTTGTACACCTTCAAATCACCGTACCAGATTTGTATGACAATTAACACATGTACCACATTATAAATTTCACAAAAGAGAAGACATAAATTTTTCATTTCTAATTTTACCAAAAACATTTAGAAAGAAAATTAACAATCATCAAAGGAATAAAAGGAAACACATATATGTAATTTCAAGTTGGAAATTGACTTAGGAAGGAGCCTTTTCCACCCAACCATAGGTTCTCCTCTCTAAGTTGGCCATTCTCTAGTCATTCTATGAAACCCAAGAGGAAACTATCAACAATTAGAAATTTGGGATGACTAAAGGAAACTCTCCATTAAAAAAAAATACAAAAATCGGATAACTCTTTTGCTTTCTAAACCTAGGGTCTCCACAAATATCATATGCTTCTTAGCTAGCCAACATAGAAATATAGAATTCCATTCATGTGGCAAGTTGTTGATTATCATAGTCCCTTGGTGATTTCCTTGCTTGTTGCTTATCATACTGGTCCAATGTGCACTAATTCATGACTTGCACTACTCAACTAAGTTCTAAAGTTATTTGATGAGTAATGGGCATGCAAAATTCATTTTTAGAGAGCTAAGATAACACTAATAATGTTCCAATATGCGATTGGAACTTTTTTGGGCATATTTGGGCACACAAAATTGGTACAAACACTCAAAACTATCAAGAAATTTCCCACTCAAAAATGGCAGTGCTTTGCTCACAAAATCACCACTCTAGGAACCCATAGTATAGTTTGAATAAACTCGTGGATCTATGATCCACATGTTTTTCCCATTTTACCACACCGTTCATGGGTCAACCCTCGAATTTCAAGATTTGTACATGTCCATGTTGGCAAATGAATTTTGAGAGTACTCCACAACCACCACTTAGACCCCATGAATGTGACAAGTTGTTGCTTTAACTACCCATTGTTTCATTCAATGAATTATGGGTTGATGGGAATAAAATGTAGTAAATTAAAAATTAAAAATTTCCCATGGTGATAGTAAGCGTGGTTAATTTCTTGTGACCCCCTCGTTAATTCCCACTCGTGGTATCATAATCTACATCAATGCTCTTATTCCTAGTTAGTTGCTTAACATTTTTAATTGTCAAGGAAAATATTTACATATCATTGCTTTTAATTTGTTTAGCTTGGTTCATTGCCACAACAAAATTTAACAATTGCTATAGCAAATAATTTCATAATTAGTTACAATAATCCTGGGGTTCAAAATGGGGTTATTATAGGCTGGTTATAAACTCATTAATAGATTCCAATTGTGGGATACATACCAAGAGAATTCTGCAGCCCTTGCTATCACAAAGGGTGTCTAGGCTTTGTTATTTTTGAAGACCCAATGTTGAAGGCTACACAACTATTTCTAGTGCTTGTTTGAGGGTCCTTATGAGTGCCTCATTTTAGTTATAATCTCTACCATTGAGTGAGTTGAGCAGATTTTGACAATTCCACCCATAATATTGGATGCTACTTCCTTTATTCCCACAACTTCCTCTATGCAGGGTAATTACAATACATTTCTAAATGCCCATAGTTGTGACATTAACAAGATTTGAAGGGTATACCTTCATGATCATTAATTAATTAATAATGGCATTTACCTCTCTGAATAACCTATTCCTTTACTATGCCTTTTTTGGT
Organism: Pinus taeda; assembly: GCA_000404065.3. Classification (NCBI taxonomy): domain Eukaryota; kingdom Viridiplantae; phylum Streptophyta; class Pinopsida; order Pinales; family Pinaceae; genus Pinus; species Pinus taeda. The sequence continues at coordinate 34,828 of APFE031513722.1, read as the reverse complement.
TTCTAGACCCACCAATATTAAGGCCAACTCAAAGTATCTAATATCTCAAAAAGATAAATAAAATTCATAATATGAACCAAGGGAGTTTGATATTTCTGTAGATACATCCTTCAACCATAAAACAAGAGGTAGACCAATCTGCCACTTCTTTAAGAAAAAGATTTTGGGAACCCTATTTCCACCTTCTCTATAGTATTGTATTCACCTCTCTAGTTGAATTAAAAACCCATATCAACCCTCCCTTTTCCAAAGTTGCTATGTGGGACACACAACCCATTATATATTCAAAACTTAATATTTTCCAATCCTTTAAAACATTAACAAGATACCTTCTTCTTGGAAAATAACCTACTACTTCCTTCTCTTCCTTCCATTACATTATTTAACCTAGTTTTTTAACCCAAATTTATGTTAAAATGTAGCAAGAAAAGGCTTCATTTGACTTGTGCCTTAGTCAAATGGATATTCGATTTTCCACATCAGTAGGATGACTTGGATTTCATTTAGCTGGAGTGACATGGCTTTGTATCTTATTTAAGTCAATAAACTCAAATTATATGCTATAAGTAGAGTTGTGCATGGGTTGATTGCTAAAATTTAGCAATCTAGTGGAGTTATGGTTAGTTAAACTCAATTACCCGAGCTCTAGTCTTTATTGGATTCAATAGTAGTTTAGTTGAGTAGTTATAACAATTGTTAACTCACTAATATCTTTGTTAATTGATCAATTTACTAAAAATAAACCCAGTCATGCGTGGAATTTGAATTGCCTAGTTGGAGTGGAGGAAAAGGCACATTGTAATTATCAATTGTATACTAGTTGAGTGTACAAATTTTTTCATTGAGCAGGTGGTTAGTTCCTCTAGAAATTGCACAAGGAAATAGAGAATTTCCCTATTATTTAGGAGCTAATTTCCTCTAAGATTGCACAAGGAAATAGGAGGAAGGTTGAGGCTTGAATTGGCTAACCGTTGGTTAAAGCAGCTTAGTGAGAAAAATATTAGAATTATAGTGCAGGGTGTGCTTCAAGATTGAAGAAAGACATTGTAATTGACCCATATTCTCATATGAATTAATGCAAAGCAACAAAGGGTTTTTTTCCAGTTGGGTTCACCTGTAAAACCATTGTGTTCCTTTGTTTTGATGGTTGCATGTTATTGCATGTGTTTCTATCGTGTGTTTTTCTTTTTGCATAATAGTAGAATACTTTTTTTTTCTCTTGATTTTAATTCTATTTCATCAGTAGTGGAAAATTTCTTGCAATTTCTGCATGGTCTCAAAGCCTTGGAAGACCTCATAGAAACATTTTTCTAGATCTTCTCTTAGAGAAATTTTGATTTTCAGAGTTTTTTGGTGCACATTCTCTTCAGTGTAGGAAAAATGCCTTTCAATGGATTGAGGTTGGAGTATGCATTGGAGGGCACCTCGAAATTTTGTGCTTATAAATACATGATGAAAGTTGTCCTAGATATAATGGGGTATGGGAATATACACAAACTGATATTCTAAAACCGGCATCATCAAATGCACAAGAACTTGGTCAGTGGAAGAAATATACATCAAAAGCTGTCAGGATTATTCTGGAGGGTGTCAGAGATCACGTGGTTTTAAACTTGCATTGAAAGGAGATTCCTTTTACAATGTGGAAAAATCCCACAGATCTATTCCAGAGCAGTAGTGATGCCAGGAAATTAGCATTGAGGGATAAATTCAGGAGCATTAAAATGCAAAAAAATGAAACCATTCCACAATAACTATCCAGATTCACTCAGGTGCGAGATGAACTTGGAGGAGTAGGAGAAAATGTGCCATCATATGAACTTGTGAGCTTAACACTCCTTGGCCTTCTGAAATCCTAGCATAACTATCAAGATTTAGTTAATGGAAGAGACAAGCTACCATATTGGGAGAGACTTTGTGTTGATTTGGTGCAGGAGGAGATCAAAAGAAACACTAGAGATGGTGTCGTAGCCAGATTCGAGGAGAAAGAATATTTTTCCTTGGCAGGAAAGGGAAAGAAATCCAAGGGAAAAAAAGGCCCAAGGCGAGCCAGAATCCAACTAGAACTAGGGAAAGAAGAAAGAACTTAGAAAAATTAAAAGTTTTCACTGCCATGAATATGGACAATATGTAACCAAGTGTCCACACAAGAAATCCAGAAAGAATCATGAATGAGGAGCAAGAGTTGATGCTCTTGCATCACAATTCAAATTGGATTCACCCTCATTGCATGCATGGAAAGTAATGTATGACGAAGTGTATGGTACTTAGACTCTGAAGCCTCATTTCATATGACAAGATCTAAGGAGTTCTTCAGCAGCCTAGAGGAGAAGGACCTAAAATTACACATAGGATGGGTGGTATAGTACCAAAGGGATTGGTACTGTCACCTTTAAGAGGGAGTGAGGCTCCCATATTCACATAAAAAATGTAATGTGTGTGCCTGGGTTGAAGAAAAAACTGATTTCTATAGTTGTATTGGAGGAAAAAGGTTATGACGTGGTGTTCAGTAAGGGGAAATCTTATCTGAAGAATGTTGCTATTGGACAAGTAAAACAAATTGGTGTTAGAGTGAAAAATATATACAAGCTAGAGGTGGATGCATGTGCTCCATTGAGATGTAAAGTAGAACATGTTCAGAGTCAAGATCTTGGAGAACTCTCGCATAGGTGCATCGGTCAGCTACATTATGGAGTTTTGAAAAACATGCAGCAGATCACCACATGACTTCTAAAATGCACCCTTGATCGACATGATGCTTGCAAGGGATGCACTCTTGGAAAACATATCAAAGCATCCTTTTAGGGCCAAGATAGAAGATTTGGAGCCATCTTAGAGCATATCCACTCTTATGTTTGTGGGCCATTTTCTATATTCTCAGTTGCAAAACACAGGTATTATGTAATTTTCATAGATGATTTTCTCGCAAGTGTTGGATCTATTTTATGAAGAAGAAAGATGAAGTGTTTGAAAAAATTGTTGAATTCAAAGCATTGGTTGAAAATGAGTCTGGTTAGAAATAAAATCCTTGAGAAGAGATAATGGAGGAGAATTTGTGTCTAATGCTTTCAATTTTTTTTTGTGCCAAGGAAGGCATTAGAAGAGAGAGGAAAAATATAAGCACCCCACAATCCACAACAAAATGGGGTAGTAGAGAGGAAAAACAGAAGCATTGTAGGGGCTGTAAGAGTAATGTTGCATGATTAGGGACCACCACTATATCTATGGGAAGAAGTATGCAATATAAAAATTTATTTGTAGAATCAGAGCCCTCACAAAATACTTAGCATGATCACATCCGAAGAATATTTCTCTAGGAGAAAGCCAGATGTATCCCATTTTTAAATATTTGAAGCTGCATTATATTTTCATGTCTCCAAGGATAACAGGAAAAAGTTGGAGCCCACAATTGAGATGGGGATATTTATAGGATACACATACACAACTCATAACTATCAGGTGTATTTTCCCTCACTTAGGATGACAATGATGAGGAGATATGCCAGATTTGATGAGGAGAAGGTTATGAGAAGCTCTCTAGAATGAGAGCTGAGTATTCCACTAAAGAAGGAGCCTCAGTCAAAGCCTCTAGATGTTGTGTAGCAGTCACATGTGGAGGAATAGAAAAGAGGTGGATTGGAGACACCCACTCAACCAAAATCTTCCAGAGAGGTGAGGATGAGAACCAGAGAGGCTAACAGGTTGGTGCAGATGCACAGGAGCATGTGGGAGCTCCTACATCCTTGTGCAGGCATAGGAGATCACTAGACATGTATACTATTTATATGGAACTTATGATATAACTCATTCATTCCGAACCTTCTTCATTTGAGGAGGAAATTTCCCAACTAGTGTGGGTAGATGCCATGGTGGAGGAGTATGACTCCATCATGAAGAAAAATGTATGGGAGGTGATGCCGAGACTAGAGAACAAGTCAGTAGTTGGTTCCAGATAAAGATACAAAGTGAAACATACAGCTAATGGAAGTATCAAGAAATGCAAGGCTAGATTTGTGGCTAAAGGCTTCTCATAGGTAGAGGGAGTCAATTATGAGGAGACATTTTCCCTTGTGGCAAGATATTCCTCCATCAAAACCATTCTAGCATTAGTTGTGCAGATGGGGTGTAATATCCACTAAATGGATGTGAAGACTGCCTTCCTCAATGGAGTGGTTGAGGAAGAGATTTAGATAGAGTAGCCTGAGGGATTTGAGACATATGACAGGGATACACATGTGTGTAGACTCAGGAGGGCCCTTTATGATCTCAAGTAAGCGCCTTGTGCTTGGTACACTTGGATAGACACATGTTAGTGGATTGGGCTACTACATTGTGGTAGATTGAAAATTGCTCATTCTAGTCTTGTATGTAGATGAATTAATACTGACGGGGGATGAGAAGTCGATCCAGTCTTGCAAGGAGGACCTTGTAAGAGAATTCGAGATGAAGGACATGGGCTTGATGCACTACTTCCTTGGTTTGGAGGTGTGTTAGGGAGATGGAAAGCTATTTTTGGGTCAGGGGAAGTATACCTTTGAAATAATTCAGAGATTCCATATATAGGAATGCAAGCCTATGGACACTCCTCTAGCTACCAACTGGAGGAAGGAGGGTGTTTCTTCAAGAGAGGAAGTACATGCTACCATCCACAGACAATTGGTGGGGTACTTGATGTATTTGGTGAACACAAGGCCTAACATATGTTATATAGTTAATCAACTAAGTCAGTTTATGGTGAAGCCTATCAAGATTCACTAGAAAGTAGAAAATCATGTGTTTAGATACCTCAGAGGCACAACATATTTTGGGCTATGATACATGAGGGATGATGATGTGAAGATCCAAGGATTCACTGATGCAGATTGGGCAGGGAGTCGATCATACATGAAGAGCACTTTAGGGGCTATCTTCAGTGTTGGGTCAACAAATATTTCTTGGTATAGAAGGAAACAAATGTCTGTAGCACTCAACCTAGCAGAGTCTGAGTATATTGTTGCTAGTCAAGTAGCATGCGAGGCCATTTGGATGAGGACAATTCTTGTTGGTATTTTTAGTTAGCAAATGGATCATAATATTATTCACTATGATAATAAAAGTTGTACCAAACTCTATGAAAATCCAATATTTCAAGATAGATCCAAGCACATTGATATCATGTACCATCACTTGAGAGATTGTGTGTAGAGGAGAATCATGATGTTGCAGTACATTCCCACAGAGGACTAGGATGTAGATATTTTGACAAAGGCATTGTGAAGAGGAAAATTTGAGTTCCACAAGAGCAGGATAGGGGTGGTGAAAAACCCTTTTCTTGGTAAGAGGGAGTGTTAAAATGTAGCAATAAAAATCTTCATTTGATGTGTGCCTTAGTCAAATGGAGAAATTTGATTTTCCACATCAGTGGGATGACTTGGATTACAGTTAGCTAGTGTGATATGGCTTTGTCTCATAGTTAAGTTAGTAAATTCAAGTTATAGGCTAGAAGTAGAGTTTCGAATAGGTTGATTGCTAAAATTTAGCATTCTAGTGGAGCTATTGTTAGTTAAACTTAGTTAATTGAGCTCTAGTATTTAATGGAGTTAGTAGAAGTTCAATTGAGTAGTTATAACAATTGTTAACTCACTGATATCTCAGTTAAATGATCAATTTACTAAAAATAAACTCAATCATGCATGGAATTCAAATTTCATAGTTGGAGTGGAGGAAAATGTACATTATAATTGTCAATTATATACTAGTTGAGTGTACAATGTTTTTCATTGATTAGGTGGTCAATTCCTCTAGCAATTGCGCAAGGAAATAGGGAATATCCCTATTATTTAGGAGCTAATCTCCTCCAGGATTGCAAAAGGAAATGGGAGGAAGGATAAGGCTTGAATTGTCTAAGTGTTGGTTAGAGAAGATTAGTGAGTAGGATATCAAAATTACAATGCAGGATGTGCTTCAAGATTGAAGCAAGACAATGTAATTGATCTATATTCTCATCTGAATTAATGCAAAGTAGCAGAGGGGTTTTTCCCAATTGAGTTTCCCTGTAAAATCATTGTGTTTCTTTTGTTTTAATGGTTGCATGTTATTTCACGTGTTTCTATCATGTGTTTTCCTTTCCACAGAATAATAGAAGAATTTTCTGTCTTTTGATTTCAGTTCGATTTCATTAGCAGTAGCAAATTTCTTGCAATTTCTACAATTTATACTTATTTTCTTAAGCAGTTTCTTAATTCATTTCCTCCTTTAGGTTTTTTGTTCTCCTTCTAGCCAAGGTTTCCCTAGGCTCCTTTCTTCCATAATACTTGAGGTATGCATTAAATTAATGTCCAAATGCTTACCAATAATCCTTGTCTTTTTTTTATCGTTTGGATTCTTGATTGAGTTACCGAGGTGCAGTTTAAAATACCCATAGAAAACATGCCAAAGAGTAAAAATTATATCATCAACATTCACCCATTTAATGTCTCCATCACTAATAATGTGAAATATAGCTCGTTCAATATCTACCAGATCCAAATCCTCGTACATCATTTGTGGGATAACAAATGAATCAATATGTCACTCGGGATGATCTCCACCTATTTATAGCCCTCATCTCTATTCATAATCCACCTTGGGTTCCCACAATGACTAAGCCTTGAGCCAAATCTCTTGTAATCTCTGGTGTGTCCTCCTCCTATGGGAGTGGCCCCTTTGACCTCCTCTTCTCTAACTTAGCTAGAATTCCATGTAGATAAAATCTAGGTGTTGCTTAGATTGATTGACCCTCAGTTGGGTCTATAGAGTATTCAACCGTTTCATTCTCCATCATCACCATTCATGCCTTACAACTCAACCATATTCCTTGTCCTTCAAATTCAAATCTTTGCTAACCAAACCCCTATGAAAACCCTAAATGTGCTTGCAATGTTCATTTAAACTACTTCCATTGTGCATAAAAAACACCTTACTATTAGACAACCAACATTGAAACAAATTTATATCAATATTTTTTAATTGTAAATGATTTATTATTCAATTTACTAATGTCAAAGAACCATATTTTTATTAGTCCCTATTGAAGTTCAAGACTATAGCAATAGATTTATTATTGAATTTGTATTATTTAACCCTTTGACTATAAATTTTTGCATTTATTATATTATTTTACATAAGCAAACCATACTATGTTTTTATTATTATTGAATTTCATTTATCTACTATGTTATTTATGGATAGATTTGAAGTAATCTTGGGCAACTGCAAGTAAGAGTGCATTTTTTTTGGAGCTTTCGCAAGCCTTTCACTGAGTTTCCTAGCTTTTTTAACTTTATGACTTTATAATGGTGGATTAGCTAATTTTTAAAGCCCAAAAGACTCCAATTTTTTATGAGTTTTTGCTAATTAACTAATTTTTAAACCCATAAAAACATTTTATGGATGGAGTGCCAATCATTCTTATGCAAATATAATTGATTTCTTAAGCTCTGGAGCAAGTTACATTATACTATTCTGATCATGAGTTTGTGGGAATTTGATCTGGGAAGATGATGTCAATGCGTTCAGTCATGTTGTAACGACCATTTGATATAGTCTTAAACTTTTAAAAATGAATTTAAGTTAAATTTTTATAATAATAAAGTTTAAACTATATATATAAAGTAATTTTATAAAAAAATTAAAGTATATAATAAATAAATAAACATAAAATAAACTTTATAATAAATATAAAAGAATTGAGCTATATAAAAATAGAACATAGAATTTCATAAAGGTAATTAAGTGATAAAACAATGAAACCTCATGTACGGTCGACAGCAACCAAACCGAACAGAAGGATAAATATCTAAGGAGATCATGCATGTAGGAAGGTGTCGGGAGGAGGAAGAGCGGTGGCCGTAGGTTGGAAGGCGTCCACCACCAAGCCTGATCTATAAAAACCACTGGACTGAGCCAAGAGAATGGGGGGGGAAAACTTAGAGGAGGATAGAGGGCAAAGAAAGATCGAGGAACGAGAGCTTTGATTGACCTGAGGTTCTGGGCACGGGGGTAGTAAGCTTCACAGAAGCTTGCTGGATTGGCTGGGAGGAATTGGTCTTCCCAGTAATCGAATCAGCTTGAACGAGAGGAAGCAGCAGGAGAACAGGAGCAAACAGCGGATCAGCACACAGCAGATCAGGTAGGTATTCAAAATTTTTACGGTTCTTTGTATTTCAATTTTCTGGTCTTTACACACAGTCCCGTTGAAAGTGCAGCCCCCCACATCCCCAACAATTAAGTGGTGCTTATTCTCTTGAGTCAGGGCGTGAATTTCTAGAGAACGAGCTTCGTCCTCTTATGTTGATTCCTCTCGAATTTCTCCCTCCACTGGCGGTCCTTTGAGATGCCCAGGGGCTGGTGTTTGATGATCCCGCGGCTATAGTGTTTACTGCCATGGGAGCTTCGTCGAATATATTGCATAGGACTGGGAAGGAACCAAATTCAGACAACCGAGGTAATCATAGAATTCATGCAGTGTTCGATCGCGACCAAGCAGCACATTAATCCACGGTAGTGGAATCTTCAGGTACTATCAATGGTATAAAACTCAAAATTTTATTTGATACTGGTGCCACAGATAGTTTCATTTCATCATATGCATTAAACAAATGTGGGCTGGCAACTCGTAGACAAAATGATTTCCACCAAGTGGAAATGGCCTCAGGAGAACTCCAAACCGTGGGCTTGAGTTTGGATCAATGAAAAATTGACCTGGGGGTCTGTTCGACTAAACTAAAAGCTTATGTCACAACATTAGGAACATATGATCTTATCATAGGTATGGATTGGCTAGAAGCTCACCGAGCTTGGGGAGACTGTTATGAAAAAAGGATTCTAGGCATAAATGATGAAGGAGAAGCCATCCAAATTCAGGGAATCAAGAGGGAAGTCTCTTTACGCTACATTTCAGCAATGCAGATGAAGCGTTGTTTAA
>APFE031513722.1:0-21448 GCA_000404065.3 Pinus taeda | reverse complement strand
AGGAAGAGCGGTGGCCGTAGGCTGGAAGGCGGCCACCGCCAAGCCTGATCTATAAAAACCACTAGACTGAGCCGAGAGAATGGGGGGGGAAACTCAGAGGAGGACAGAGGGCAGAGAAAGATCGAGGAACGAGAGCTTTGATTGACCTGAGGTTCTGGGCACGGGGGCAGTAAGCTTCACAGAAGCTTGCTGGATTGGCTGGGAGGAATTGGTCTTCCCAGTAATCGAATCAGCTTGAACGAGAGGAAGTGGCAAGAGAACAGGAGCAAACAACAGATCAGCACACAGCAGATCAGGTAGGTATTCAAAATTTTTACGGTTCTTTGTATTTTAGTTTTCTGGTCTTTACAATGTTCTAGAATAAGTGGCTGGAGCACTGGTCATTCTTATTCAAATGCAACTTACTATTCTTAGCTCCTCAAGCCAGGAGTTTATGCCAGTCACGATCATGAGTTGTTGGGAAGTGGTATCCTAGAAGATCACATGCGCATGCATCATGAGAAGAATACCCATAAGTTATATGTGCAACATAATTTTGTCTCGTGCTCCCAAATTAGTTCAACAATTGTAACAGCCCCAAGTTAAAAGTTCATGTAATAAAGTTAATAAAGACAAAATAAGACCAAGGTCATGGGACACGTACTCCAAGCTGAATGTTGGGCAAAAAATCCTAGTGGGTGTTCATTTGGTTTATTATGGCTAAGGGGAAATTGGCAAAGGCATTCACAAAGGCTTTGAAAACGAAAAGAGGCATTAGTTGGAATTTTATTTATGAAAATAATGGAAATTAGGAGAAAAGGAAGGTGAAACTTCACGGGTTGCATGTGAAGAGAAATTGAAGAAAATAGAGGCATCAATGATTAAAAGGATTATGAGGATTAATTTATAACTTTTTTCAGTTTAAGCCTTTTGACAATTTTGGGTTGGAGCTCTCTCTCTATTCACTCTATTTCATACTCTTGCACACTTAGAGCATTCTCATATCACTCTAGCATTAGAGAAAGGAAGGAAAAGGAAGGACAAGAAAGAAAAGGAAAGCAAGGATCAAACAAGGAAGAATTAGATCAAGTGGCTACAACAAGATTATTTGTAGGTATCGAGTTGCATGTATGATTTCCTTGCCATTTTTGGCATGCATGGTGCATGCATGTGTGTATTTGGTTCTCTTGTTGTCATTGTCATAGGTTTTTCCAGGTGTGATAATGGTTTAAGCTTTGCCTTGCCATTTTAAGATAGCCATAATGTGATGGGGTTCGTTCATGTGGTTTAGCTTTGCATTTCCTGATGGTTTTGGACCCGGTGAGGTGGTCTTAGGAAAAATCCCAAGGGCATAGGAATCCCTTGACCAATAATGGTGGGATTGCGGTAAAGCCATAGGGTGGAGACAAGAAAAATCCTCAAGGTGTTGGTGAAGAAATCTAGAGGCATCCAAGCTTGTTTAGGACCTAGTGATCCCTTGACTGGTTTTGGTGGGATTGTAGTAAAACCTGGTTGTATAGATGAGGGTTTCGGGCCTAGGAGTCCCTTGATCAATTTTGGTGGGATTGTGGTCAAGCTTGAGGAAGCCCTGGTTGTTTTGTTGTGAATCCCACATTCATGCTTGGAATATGGCATGGGGGTGATTGACTAAAAGAAATATTTGGCTCAGTGCAATCTATGGTCGGGTGGTATGTGGAAATCCATGACTTGGTTGGATTTCACATATGTTAGTAAGAGATCTTTCCTCTTGTATTTCATGAGTAAATGTACTTGCTATGATGTGGCTATGATGGTTGTTCTATCATTGTTATTATTTTGGTTATATGCTAGTTATAAGGATGGTTTCATGACAAATTCTAGTTATGGCTCTTAACATGTTTTGATTGGTAAATGAATGGTTATTGAATGCATGCCCTAATATATTTTATTGCATTTATTATGAGAGAGAATAAAACCTTCTTGATGATTATCAGATAAGTATGAGACCCCTATGTTCAAATATGCATTTATAACCTGTAGATTATATAATCACAATGTCTTTGATGAAATTTATGGCATGGTTAGGTCTAGTTAGGTCAAGTGCTTGATTAAGTTCTGTATATATATATATATATATATTTCTTTTCTTGATGTACTTTATCATTGTGGAAAGATCTATCAAGTTTTGGGAAGAGGTCTGGATTCTAGCCCTGAAAAAGTGGCTTAGATTCCAGGGTCGCATGCTCAAATATTCTTGGGAATCAAATTGTACCACACAAAAGCATTTGGAAAAATGGTATATGTCATACTTTTTGGTCCCATGCTATAAAAATCCACTAATGTAGTGCCTCTGACCTTAGCCAAATCCGATTAAAGCTACAAATGCTGACCCTTGATGGAAGAAAAGAGGAGAGATGATTTACCTCTTTAATGTTTGTTTCCAATGTTGGCATTTGATTTGATTTTTCAATAAGATAAGGCTCTAGAATGGATGGAAGTTGGTCCATTGAAATGACCCCCTTTCCACACGTTGCACCCTTGTATGAAGATGAAGAAGGTGGCTCTCTAGAACCCATTTCACCCCCACACAACCTAAGAAACAAGATGATGAAAGAATTATGGGATATATTATAATATTTCAACATTAACTGATCCTACATATGTTTCCCTTCGAATATAAGCTACAGGAATCCGCAAGTGCTTCTCCAAGATCCACTTTAGAGTCACCACTTTATCAAGCTAAGTGACCCAGATCTGGATCAAGTTTACTTTGAGGGTCTTAACAAAAACCTAAAACCCTTTTGCATGGTTATGACTTTCTAGTCCTGCCTACCATCCCCAACAAGGAAAAAGGGGGGGGGGGGGGGGATCTCCTTTAGATCTGCTCCTATCTCCATGGAACAATTTAGTATGAGGAGACCAAACTCGTAGAGGGTGAAAAAAACTTAAATATCTACAAAAGTTAACAAAGAAATCGAGATCGAAGGAGTTGCACACTTACACTTCCAAACAACAGCACATGCAAGAAGTTGGAGGGAAATAAACCATAAAAGCACCACAAAACCCTGATATGGGTGTCCCAACCTAAAGACTTCTAGTGCATATGTACTCATTCCCTTTTTCACTCCACACAAAAGTAAGATCATGGAAATGACAATCTGGGCAAGGTAAAAATTGTGGCCATACAAAACAAGTCTTCACCCAAAACAAGTCTTCACCCAAAACAAAAGACCGTCAAAACACGCAAGTCAATCCAATTAAGAAAAAATATAAACTCCAAAAAATCTAATTGTCATAAAAAAACAACTAAATCACAAAATACCTCAACACGATGAACCCTACCTCCAAAAAAAATCATAATACTCTCAAAGTGTGAAGTAATATTCTTTCCATTCTAATCCTCTCTTTCATATCTTTTATTCTTCCCATATCCATATCACATTGAGATATTCCAAATCAAATAAATATATTTTATAGCATTTTTATTTATTTATTTTATTTTTAAAATTTATACAACTACATTGATATATCCATTAATAATATATTTTTAAAATATCAACACTAAAATTAACGTTAATCTATTAATTAATAATATATTTTTAATATTTTTCTTTTCAAAAATGGTCGTAGGCACATTAAAACAAAAATAGCAATGACTAGTTACTCAGGTTTTGGAGTGTGGTTTAGGTTTTTTTTTCAAAAAAACACTTTTGAAAATGAATTCACGTTAATCACTAACGTAAAGTTAAATTAAAATAATGGTCATTTATGATCGTAACACTATTCATATATATATTTTATTTATAATTTTTAATAATATAGTGTTCAATGTTTTATGATTTTTTATTATATAGTGATATAATATATTTATTCGTATATATATGGAATAGTTGGAAAAGTTTAATCTTTATTGGTCATTATGGAAGTTTATGACTATTATTTGCACTAAGAGGTATAAAGTAACGCTGATATAAGCAGTGGGGATATGGAAGTAAGTAAAAGTAACATTTAAGTAAAATGTTACACATGTGTTGTATCACTCAACAACTCCTCATTATAGTTAATAATAGAATTAATAAAGAATAAGGATTGTTTTAAAATTTAGGATATAATCCAAAAATTTCTAATAAGATAAGGAAATCTTAGTTTTAAGATTCAAAAAAAACTTAATTAAAAAGAGAGACAAACTTTAACTTTAAAGCTTCGATGCAAAGGTATTATATCAGAACATCCTAAAAGATCCCTTTAAGAAAAATGGCAATTAAAACCTTTCCCAAATAAATTTTAAAGGTTTTAACGCCTAAATATAATAAAAACCAACATATTTATGTAAAAAGTAATAAAGAGGCTGACCCCATAAAACTGCCACGTAGCATATTGGAATCTCACAAGCGGCGTTTTCATTTTAATGTCCACGACCAGACTTCTGAAGGCTCCTAGTTGTGACTTTATTTACACCATATCCATTCAAGTTAATTATTTACACCATAACCATTGCGACTTTTAATGTCCATGACCAGACGCACGACTTTGAAACTTGCGATATGAAGCATGTGACATGGCGGATGCGATATTATATTAAGGCGTGTTATGATGGAGCAGTCAGGTCTTCAACACGTATCACAATCGAAGGTTTTAGTAGGACAAGCATTTGATTTCTCCGATAAAGCTGACGTGTATCAAAGCCCATGTGGATCCACGTTGTGTCAATTAATGACAAAATGAAGTGAGTTTTTGGTTTTCGATATTCTAAATGCTTTCATTAATACTAACGATTGTCGCTGATTTGTCTCATAAAAGTCTTGGATTCATCCTAAGTCCTAAAGCCTTAAAATAATAAAGCGATATGTTTTATGTATAGCAATATAAGTTTGATCTCCCAAGATTGCCATGTAGCATATTGGGGTTTCAATATCGATGTTTTTATTTTGATCACAATGTCAAATCCTTCGATCCTCTAATCTCTGATATCCTTTCTCACAACATTCTCCAATACGCAACTTCGCCAATCCTCCGATCCTCCAATATTTGTCTCACCTCCAACCTCCGATCTCTAATATACCCTGCCTCTTATATCACAATTGTCATATCGAAGTTTTCTAATTTGTAGTTATCCTTTCAAATCCCCAATATGAAAACGTCGATGCGAAACCTTCGATAATTCTTCCCGCCTATAATTCTAAGCTTCTATGCACTATAAGCCTATTGGAGGTAAACGATATCACAAGATTTAATGGTGCGAGAATGAATTTTCGCCGATAAAGTTTTCCGATATGCTGACATGTAATGTGACCCATGTGAATTCATGTTTTATCAATAAATGACCAAATGTGGAGAATTAATGGTTTTCGATAGAATAAACACCTTCATTATTACTAACAAATTCCTGAGATTTCGCTCATAAAAGTCTTAGATTATTGCATAATTGGTTATTTTCTAATTTATTCGCTTTAAGTGTTAGTTACTCCTGACTGTTGTGTTTCTCTTGATAGGTCAGTCCCGACAAGCATAATTTAGCAGAAATGTCTCGGTCGACCAAACCCAGGAAGAAACTTGTTGTTCAACAACAATCAGTCGCTCCTCCCCCTGAGGTTGTAGAATTTCCTGCATTATTTACCAATACCACATGCACCCTCAATGTCGTAACATCTACCTGGGAGGCCATGTATCAGATTTTCGAAGATGAAAAGTCGAGAGTCATGGAAAGAGTAGCCACAACTAAAGATTCATACACGGTTTCCAATACTACATATAGTGATATGGCCAATTCATTCCTCCACAAAATTGATGCTCGGTCAAACATTGTGCCTTACATGGATATGATCAGATGGTTTAATGACCATCTAAACATAGCTGACAAAAACTTTATGACCAAGAGGAACACAGTCATCGACTCTTTCACCAACAAATATTTGACTTGGATGTACCAATTGCCGACACCTTAGAAGAAATATGATAAGTACTTCATTGAGAAATTCATGAAGGAAAAGAGTAATCAATCTGAAGTCATCAAAGGATGGATAATATATGCCAACAAGCACAAGTGAGAGGATAAGGGTATGTATTCTATAACTTCTCTTGCATATCCCTATTGTTATGCTGTTGCCATGATATGTAGATTATCTGGCTAATGCCAAAACCCAAAATTTTTCAGACCAGTGGGTACCCTTGATTGATGCAGCTTGTGATAGCTATGTTATAGACTGGGGGACTATTCTATCCAATAATTTAAGTATCCAAATCCTAGATTATAGGAAGAAGCACAATTTTTTTCTTTTTCTTGGAAAACATTCTTTCCCCATTTTACATGAGTGACTATGTAATGGATGTTGTTTGCTTTACATCTGATTTCCCATCCATGGGATGGAAATGGACCACACAGGACCCTATTATTATCCACGTTTATCATAGTATTCTTTGGGAGTCAAAATATCAGCACCATTTCTACAAAAATTTCCATGGAGTTGTGCTTCCAATCCACCAGTTTGTATTTAATGAAAAATTCCATAGAATCTCAGCTGAAGCCAACAAACACCTCTTATCAATTGGAAGATGGATTGGAGAAGATTCCTTTACCTATGTTCAAGTTTTTGGCAGCCTTGCACACCTACATGTGTTACCCCTATATATTCCTAACAAGCTCCTCATCCAGGAAATAACCTATCAAACTGTAGGAAACGACCTATCTAAGGTCATGGAATATAACAAAAAGATAACGTGGCATGTCTTTTCCTTTCATTGTGGTGTCAATTCCCTTGATAATTTCAAGCATGTTGCTAAGGAAATGGAGGAAATCCAGCTTATGAACTTTCCAACCATTCTGAATCGGCATTTCGACCCCATTGATACTGCCAAGACTGTTATTAGTCAGGCAAAACTCAGGTAGTTCACAAATGAGCCTGATAAGTTTGATGACTTGTCTGAGTCAGATTATGACTATGGAAAGGTTGAGAGAGATGTAACAACACAGTTTATCCCTGAATAATTAATTCAATTCAATCAATACAAGACTAAAAGGATTCCCCACTTGCCCACAGAGTTATTAAAAATTAATCAGAAGAGCACAAAGTAGGACAAAGGAGTAAGCACATCATAGGTCTCAGATGTAGCTCATACTAAAGAGATAGAGGCTTCTTCTTCATCACAAGAAGAGGAAGTTCCAACAGTCAAGAATTTGGAAGAAATTTAGGAACAATTTTCCAAACAATCTGACCCCAAAAATATGAAAACTCCTAAAAACAGAGAGAAGACCTTGTTTACTATTGAGGCTTCAAAGGAAACTATGGACATCGATGATTTGGAGACCATCCCAGTATTTCCGACTTCTGAGGTCATTATGAAAATAGGGATATTCCTCCTCTTGAAGTATTCTACAGTTCGAAGCATAAGGCAATGGTCAACAAATAGAGGAAAAGTTGAAGAACTGAACAAAGCTAGACTTTGGACCCTGGAAATGCCTCCTTTCAAGTTCTCTGGAAAGATGCCCAAGTCACCCCGATTGAAGACCTATGAATACTATCACAGTATTCAAGAGCTTATGGTAGTGCAATAAATTATAAGTCCTTAAAAGTGCGACAACTCCTTAGGGAGAAGGATGAGAAAATAAGGCAACTTAAATAGAGTTTGGAAAGGGAAAATCAGGGAGTGGCTCGGCAATGGCAACCTCAACTTGCACGGTTGCAAACCAATTTTGATGATTTGAAGATTCAATATGAATCTGACATGAAGAGTAAGGATTCCCAAGTACATGAGCTACAACAAAAAATTGAGCAACTAAAGGCCAATCCAAAAGTAGCAGAGTTCAAGAAAGAAGTAGTAGAGCTAAACAACCTGCTTGCTCAACAACATGTTGTATTTTGTATAAATTTGGCCATTATCCAAGACCTATGCCAATGGAGTGATTCACTTGTAGATCAACTGTCTGATCTGAGGACATATTACACAAAAGTAGAGGAAAAGATTTCCAACTTCACTGGTTGGCAGGACAACTCTGAGGGTTGATTGGTCAATCTCCCCAACATAGAAGAATCTCAAAAAGGCAGTGTCTTTCAAGAATGGGAGATTAAGCTTAAACATGCGGATATGGTGATCTATAGTGTTAGGGACATATTAAATAACATCACCAAATCATTCAGGATAGCCTATTGCAGGCTAATCTCATTTTGGACTGCCCTGAAGATACCTTGCCCAATGTAAAATTGCTAACCAAGTCTTGGCAAGAATCATCAAAGAAAAAGGATGACGGAATAAAGGCCCTATCAAATATTGACTTGGAATGCCATTGAAATTTCCTAGTCAAACCTCACAATCAATGGTTGATGTTGAGGTTTCTTGAAAATACCACCATTCATCTTCTTCCAACACTCAACAATGCATCATTCACTGCTCGGATGCACATTTATCCTCATCATCCACCTCAATTGAAGTCAATGACAGACATATGCGAGCTTCAACATCAAATGGAAAAGCATTCCTCTTCCCATTCATGATCAAATTTGTTACAAAAACAAGCTATTGTTATCTTTTATTTTATTTTAAGTGTGGTTTGTTTAAACCACCCAACATTTTGTGGAAATTTTCTATATTTGAGTTTTGATTTCAAACTATAAATCCCCTTCAATGTTATGAAGAAGGGGTTCTGAATTTTTGCAAGAAAGCTTTTGGTTTGCACTACTGTAGCTGGAAAGAAGTCTTAATAGAAAGAAGAACCACTCAAATTGTACTTATGAGCAAAGTTAATGTGTATCGTGTACTATTATCTACATATTGATGCTATGTTTGTGAGTTGAATTATTATTTCTTTTCAAGTTTGTCATATATGTTATTGCATACGATTAAAAAATTATCACTATTGATGTGTTTTAATCGAAATCTTCTAAGTGTATAGGCAAACGACGACATCTTATAAGTGGAGTGAATTATATCAACTAATTTAATTAACTATTTAATTAAATTAGTTATCATTACTCGTTTTATATTCATGAATGGTTTGATGATCTACATTTCCATATTATGAGTGAAATCTTTACGTCACATAGATAGAAATTATATTGTCCCGGGATCGATGTAATAAGGCATTTAATTTATATTCATTTCTATTTTAGATACATCCATCAACCTTCACACCTATATCTCTTTTATCCACTTTCATATATCTTTTTAAAGGAAACTGGTCCCACCAATCCAGTCGGAGCCACCATCTCAAATGGAAAAGGAGTTGCTCTAAGTTTTTGACTGAGTGGTTTTCCCTAATGTTGAGGTTGGGATTTTCGAGCCTTCAACAATACCCCTTATTGAAGCTGCCTCTAATGGTTATGTAATGGACTAGGGAACTATTTTGTCTAATAACTTAAGTATCCAAATCCTAGAATACAAGAAAAAACACATTTTTTTTAAAATATTGTTCATCCATTGTACATGAGTGCCTACATTATGGATTGTATTTGTTTCACTTCAAATTTCCCATCGATGGGATGGAAATGGACTAGTCAAGACCCTTTTCCTATTCACATTTACCATAATATCCTCTGAGAGTCAAAATACTAACCCCATTTTTACAAGATTAGCCATTGCATCATGCTTCCTATCCACCTATTTGCTTTCAATGAGAAGTGCCCTAGAGTCTCCGTTGAAAGCAACAAT
The DNA here is from genome assembly GCA_000404065.3 of Pinus taeda. NCBI lineage: Eukaryota > Viridiplantae > Streptophyta > Pinopsida > Pinales > Pinaceae > Pinus > Pinus taeda. The sequence goes on along the minus strand of APFE031513722.1, from coordinate 11,848 downwards.
GAATTGCTATCAATTGGAATATGGTTTGGGGAGGAATCATTTACCTATATTAGAGTTTTTGGAATCCTTTCAGATCCTCATGTGTTTCCCCTGTATGTCCCTAGTAAGTTCCTATCCCATGAGATAACCTATCAGACTGTGGGAAATGATCTGTCTAAGGTCATGAGAGAAAGAAAAAAGACAATGTGGCCTAGTTTCCCCTTTCGTTGTGGAGTCTACTCCTTATATAATTTCAAACATGCTACTGAGGAGATGGAGGAAATCTAGTTGATGAACTTTCCAACCATTCCAAATCAGCAGTATTATCCCAATGATACTACCAAAAATATTACAACACAGGAAAAGATCAGGCAGTTTACAAACAAGCCTGATAAATTTGACGATTTCTTTGAATCAACCTCAGATTATGCATAGGTTGAAAAGAAGCAGCAACACAGCTCAGTCCTAAGGAATTATTGTTCATCAATACAGGGTTAAAAGGATTTCCCACTTACCCAGTAAATTATTGAAACTAAATCAACAGAGCATGGAAGAAGAGAAAAAAACAACCACAACTCAAAGTCAAGATGTAGCTCATGCAACTCAAAAATCGGTAGCTTCCCAATCAAAGATAGAGAAGGTTAGCACAAAAGAAAATCTGAATGTGATTTGGGATCAATTTTTAAAGAAACTGACCCCAAAAAACTACAAACTCCCTCCCAGACAAAGATCACTTAGATGGGTGTAATTACTGAGAATACCCCGTTCACTATTGAGGCTTATAAAGAAATTATGGACACTGATGATGTGGAAATGATCCCAATCTTTCCGACCTCTGTATTCATTCTCAAGATTGAGGAGATTCCTCCTCTAGACATATTTTACGGTCCCAAACACATAGCACTAGTCAATAGACAAAGAAAGTCAAGAAGGACTGAAAAAAGGCAGGCTTCGGTACCTAGAAATGCCTCCTTTCAAGTACTATGGAAAGACACCCAAGCCACCCCTGGTGAAGATCTTGGGAGACTATCACAATATATAGGAGCCTATGCTAGTGCAACGATTGAAAAAGCCACAAAAGTGTAACAACTCTTAAGGGAGAAAGACAATAGAATAAGGCATCTTGAACAAAATTTAGAAAATTAAAAGCAAGGAATCGTTCACCGATGGCAAGATCAACTTGAACATTTTCAAACCACTTTTGATGGCCTGAAGATTCAATATGAATCTGACATAAATAGCTAGGATTCCCATATACAAGAGCTAGCGTGTAGGATTGAGCAACTAAAGGTTAATCCTGAGATGGAAAAATTCATGAAAAAAACACAGGAGATGAATAACCTACTCACTCATCAACATGTTCTATTTTTCCAAAAGATGCCCATTCTCTAAGACATGTGCCAATCAAATGATGCACTTGTGAATCAACTGCCTGATCTAAGGACATATAGCCAGGAAGTAGAAGAGAAAATATCTGATTTCATTGACTGGCAGAACAACTCTGAGGGGCGATCAACCAATCTCCTGAAAATAGAAGAATATCATAAAGACATTGTCTTTAAAGAATGGGAGATAAGGCTTAAAAATGAAAAGATGGAAATCTATAGTGCCAGGGACATATCTAGCAACATCATTGAATCAATCAATGACATCCTGTTGCAGGCAAATCTAATCTCGGACTACCCAAAAGATACTTTGCCCGATGTTAAATTCTTGACAAAATCTTGGCAAGAATCATCAAAGAAGAAGGCTGAGAGAATAAAATATCTATCAAATATTGACCAGGAATGTCATTGGCATTTCCTAGTCAAACCACATGGGAAATGGTTGATGCTGAGGTGTCTTTCAAATACAACTAGTCACTTTTTGCCAGAATTCAGCGATGCGTTATTCACTGCACAGATGCGCATTAGACCTTAACATCCACCTGAATTGAAGCCAATGACAGATATATGTGAACTTCAACAATGAATGGTAGAGTAGTCCTGCTCCAAGTCTTGATCAAGTTGTTGTAACAACACTCTAGTATTAGCTTGTATTTTTATTTTAAGTGCGGTTTGTTTGAACCACCTCAACATGTTATGGACTTTTCTATATTTGAGTTTTGATTTCAAACTATAAATCCACTTCATTATTATGAAGAAAGGGGGTTCTGATTTTGTGTGAGAAACCTTTTTTTTTGCACTATTATAGCCTTAAAGGAGTCTTAATAGAAAGAAGAACCATTGTGATTCTACTTATGAGAAGAGTGAATGTGTATCGCGTGCTATTATCTGTACGCTGATGCTATGTTTATGAGTTGAATTACTACTTTATTTCAACTTTGCCATATATGTTATTGGATGTGATTGGACCATTATCACGATTGATGTGTTTTAATCGAAATCTTTTAAGTATAAAGATGAACAAAAATATCATATATGTGCAGTACTTTATATCAACTAATGTAGTTAACTATTTAATTAAAGCACCTATCACTACTCGTTTTATATTCATGAATGGTTTGATGATCTAGATTACAATTCTATAAGTGAAAAGATGTGCAAGTCACATATTAATGATACATTGTCCTTGGATAGATATTACAAGGCTTTGTTTATATTTATTTTTTTAGTTTGATATACATTCATTAGCTTCACATTCATATATCCTTCACTCATCCAAGACCCTTGTAGTCTCTGATACCATTGAGTATAATATTGTGGAACACATGAAAAAGGTTAAGGGAAATATTTCTTTCTATGAGGTTAGTAAATTGAAACAACATCATAAACTGTTATTTAAAGAGTTTAATGCAGCTCCTACATCTCCTTTTCATTTCTTAGTTCATTAAAAGGATACAGTTTTAAGAAATTGATATTAACATTTTGAATATTTAATCCTTTCATTTGGTTCCCATCTCTGCTATATATAATTAATTTTAATTTAAATTTGAAGTGAAAAGTTACATAAGAAGAAACTAGATGAAAAAAGGGAATATTTGGGAAATAATGTAGCTTAAATTAGAATTAGAATTGTACAAATCTACAGATATTTTTGTTGTTGCTGATAATTAATATTCAACAAAGATGTTGATGATAATTAACTTCTTTTAATAACTTTATCATACTGTAAATTAGACGTGATATTATTTTGAATGAATTGCATACCCATATTTGGTCCGTGCATTGGAGCTCTAAACAAATCATAGGTCTTGTGATATCGCACACTAGATATCTAAACAAATCGGAGATTGAAGGTAACACTATATCAGTAATCGAAGGTTTGGAAGGGTGGTACATTACCAAAATGCCGATATGCAATTTCTCTAATATGATTTCATTATATAAGATGTGCGTTATATATTTTTTTGTGAACTTTGATTGAAAGGTTTTCAAAGTATCAGTTAAATACTACGATAATGTGTTATTACTCAAAAGGCACATTTAATGTTGGTTCAATATAAAAGGGAAGTCAGACAACAATATAAGTCCTGAACTCGGGGGCTATTTATTTCATTTATTCTAATTAATTAATAATAAAAATAAACTTTAAAAATAAGATTAAGTCAAATTGAAAAATAAAACAAGACAACATAAGGATAAAAGGAATAACAAATGATCCAAAAGCCAGTTGCAAATACATAGCGGCCCCCATTATTATTATGATAATAATACAATCAAATTGGGGGTGTTGTATTTTTCACCACAATAGTTTGGAAAGCTTGTTCAGAGTATCTTTTGAGTCCTTTTGTTGTTTGGAAAAATGGCTTCCAACTTCCATGGTAAGTTACTTCTTGGACAACTGAAAAGAGATTTTCCAGTAAGTGACAACATATTTGCTTCTTGTTTCTTCCTGTGAAGCATTTTGAAAGTATTTGATTTGAATTAGAGTTGTAAAACCATGCTTACATTAATCAATGAAATGTGAACTTGTGAAGTTTGTTCAATTTTGTTTTTGTTCCAAACACAAATGCACATTATATTTTTTTTAGAAAGGGGAATTTTTTTGGAATTTTAACTAAGTTTCACAGCAACTATTTGTAAAAGAAAGCAACTATTGTGAAAATGAATCAAAAGTATGCTTACTCAAACGAAATCAGAAGGGGCTAGATGGAGTGATCAGACTGTAGGTGGTTGTAAATACTTTGACGCTAGCATGGATTCCTCTTATTGCCTACGCTTGATGTAAGCATTTCCTTACATGCATCAATAACAACTGAAGGAAAATGATGGAGAGATGTGAAGATCAACCAAGGTGAGAACTCTGGAGATGGAATTGAATGCTGAGACTTATTGGTCTATGTTTCTAATATCCACTATCACCTTTGGTAATTCCATCCCTTGCGATTTATGTATTGTGAAACCCCATGCCATTCAAAGAGGAAGTTACCTGTGAGAGCCTCATGTTATTGGGGGCATTGAAATATAAGATGGGTTCAAGGCATCCCATGGTGGGGCTTTGTATTGGAAGAAGTCAACAACAACAAATGATGGTAATTGAGGGGGCTTTAATCCAAGTGCATAAAAAATGGAAACTACTTTTCCAAGTGCTCCATTTACAAGACCTACTTCAACCCACAAGTTACATGTGAGGAAAACCTGTTGCTCATTCCAAATAAGAACTTTTGCATCCAACTGCTCATCATCTTTGTGTGCCAGTAGGATGGTGGTTCCTTTTCTCTATGTAGCATCATGTAATTGACATGTTCGATTTTTTGAGAGTTTGTTTGTTATGCAAATTATGTGACAACTAGGTTGGTTGGATATAGGTGGATTGCATTGTCGAATTCCTACTGCTCATCGTTAGACAAAAAGGAATGTGTCCTTGACATGAGAAGGTTATAATCTTCGATTGTTGGTGTTGCATTTCTGATATTCATAAGCAATTGGTGGAATGAAATTTGAAGAGGGTCGATCCCTTGTTGACAAAAGATGGTAGATAGTGTGACGACCATGTCAAAGGGCATTGTCGTGTAAGGTCTCGACATACATCAGGATGTCCTTCACAAGAGGTAGTTGGAAAATATCACCAACAAGTATGATAGATCGGTTGTCGAAAGGCACATTCTGATAGGAAGGAAATACCTCCCTTAAACAATGATCTATGCGTGAAAGAAGTTTAGGCCCAATAAAACTCATTTCATCAATTAAAATGTATTTGACGTGACAAAGTTTTTCTTGGAGATCCAAAAGTGATTGGCCCTCAAGAGGATGCATTGACAATAAAGGAATGCGAAGGGAAGAATGGATTGTAAGTGCCTTTATGTTAAACGTTGCAACACATGTTGGAGTGAGTAGGAGAAATGGACTTGAACTGGGAGCAGATTTAACAAGAAATGTATCTCTTAGGAAATCAACTAAATGAGACTTCCCCATGCCAGCAGTACCTTGGATCAACATTCTAAGTGGAGGAATGGACGAAGTGATCCTAAAGTGGGTAAGGACAAAAGCAACTTGTTGGGTGCGCGATAGTGAGGTGAGTGAGTGGGGAACTAGAGTGGGGATAGAATGGATATGGGTGGATAAGTGACAAAAGTCTATAAAATGTATGATTGTCTCTTGTAAAGGGAAAGAGATGGTGGTATGGGCTCAATTGTGGTTAGAGTCAAAGTCACAATGTCCAAGCATGTCAAGGTCATCAATTTGCATGTTATTTCCAAGGTGTAGCTGAGAAAGGAATTTCCATTCATCGATGTCTATGGATTCATGGGGGTTGGGCGCATCATTAGTGGAGGTGTCACTAGATTTAGGGGAAGGGGGGGTTTTAGGGGCTCGATGAACATGACATGGAACATACACATATATTTTTTGTTCCCAATATGAAATTATTTCCTTATCAGTGGAGCCAATGTATGATGGGAGTGTGCGGAAAGGGAAGTATAGAAGTAGTTCACTCCAGAAGAAAGAAGTCTAGGATGCATCAATAGGAGAAGGGATCGAGAAATAGCAAGAGAGGACATGAAAAATCTCAAAATGATTTATTTGTTTCCATTGGTTATGTTTTTGACAAGCAGAGAAGGACCAGGAATGTGCAACCTCAAGAAGAGTTAGTGTTTCATGTGAAGGAGGTCTATTCATGTATGCTACAATGAAGGGTGGTGTTGGGAAGGGGGAACCTAGACCATGATAAACACATTGAAAAACAGTTCAAGTAACATTGAGGGAAACAAATGAGCAGCTAGAAAGTGAAAGGGGTAGTTTTTGTAGCATGTGGCATGTTTCCTATGCATCGATGTCCCTATCGGTAATTATTTCTGTTAAAATTTTCCGGACAACACTAACAATAGGTGCTTCAGGGTGAACAACCTGCGAGACATGTGACAACATTTTCTGATAAATTTCTGATTTTATCTATGGCTTTGCTGCATATTTCACGATGTAGTGGAGAACAACACGCTGAGACAAAACAGGTTGGCAATCGATATTTTCTCTCCATATGGATAGCATGCCAAAGTTGTGTACATTTAACTTGTCATCATTACAAGCGAGGGCATATTTCTTTCGTCCACTGTCGTCAATCAAGAAAGAGGAGGTGGAATTCAAATCCCATGGAGCTTCATAGCAGTAAACAAAACCAAGACCTTTTTTGCGAAGACATGAAGATGGGTGGCATTTTGTATGCCATTAAACGTAATTAAGAAGATCCTCGTAGTCCTGAAGCTGAGAGGATGCAAATATCAATGGCGATGGGAGGATGCACGGGTCATGCTCTGTAGAGATGTGTACATAAGGTGCACATTATTTAGCAAGCCGAGTATTCCAGGCATAAATGTGTTCATCGAAATATGATTTCGCTCTATCCACCCATCTTAGTCATCCTAATTAAGGTTTTCTATATCATGTGTGATTTCCAGCCAAAGGAATTCATGTATGTGTTCGGAGCCCTTATGTATCCACTCATACATGCAAAGACGAGAAAGGAAATTTGTGAGGCAAGTGTACATCTAGGGAAAAAAAAAAGGAGAAGGATAATCAGGCAAAAACCTGCACCATAATGCCTTTGTATGGAAACCCTTTTGCAAGAACTCTTCGAGGAAGATTGTGAATCGACAATGAATGTACTATGCTGCAAGATGTGAATTGTTGAATTTCCATCGAGACATCTTTGATGAATCTGGGTGGGGGGGGGCACCAGGCATGACCATGTGGATGTCATGCCATTTGGTGTCAGTTGTACTAAGGGTGAAGAAGAAAGTAGTGCTACCTATTTGTACGATCATATTAGTGAGTTCACCCATGCGTTTGTTCCAGAATGAGTGTGTCCCTTTAAGGCTTGACCCAAAACGCATAATCTGGTCAGGAACCATGGAATCAAGCATGTCATCGAGGTGTGAATGAACGTATGAAATGGTCATTGTAAAACCCTCTTCAAGGTTTCTTTTCACGAAAACAACAACAATTGCTTGACTACGATGCCACAACATAAGATTGTACAAGTAATACCAAAACATTGGATGCTAGGCAAAGAGGTTATCATAGTAGCGTATGAGGTGAAAAACACATTCTTGTATTTCAACTTTTCTAAGACGTGGCTGACCAATCATGGTAACCCATTCGGGGAAGAGGGTGGGGAACGCCATAGTAAACAAGCCTTCTCATTGATAGTGGAGTGGGAAACAAAGGGCCACAAAAGTGAAGTAGTGGAATTAGGATGGGGAGAGTGTAGGTAGTTGGATATTTCTTTAAGCTTAGTATGGGAATTTGGGAGTGCTGATACACAAAAGGATGATTTGAGATTTTTTGGGGTGGGATGCGCAAGAATATTATCATCGAAAGTAGGGAATACAAGTCGTTGCTCAGGAGAGGAGGGGATAATGCGATGGACGAGAGAAGACATATCGGTAGGGTGTGTTATCACTTAAGAAATGATTTCTAAACTCTGAGCATCAGTTCTATTCCAAAGGATTGGTGTTATTCTTGGTCTAGTCTTTCCATGGTTGCTTTAGTGTCTAAGATCTATAAAAGAGTCTTGTTGGTATGGTCAAATAGGGTCAACACTCCATTCTTGCCCATCACTAGTCCCACATCACACATAAATTCCATGTGTCAAACGTGTAAAGGTTTTCATGCACTGAAAAAATGCCTAGGAGTTTTTGTAGCACAAAACCCAGAATTTTCACTAAACTAGGAGTTTTTGTAGCGCGCTACGAAACCCTTGAAAAACCCTGTTTCAGCATAAAAGACTCTATTTTCTGCTTTTACTAGTCAACTTCTAGAAGGTTTCCTGAGCAGTTGAGAACTCAATTTTGAAAAATGAAAGAGTATTTTCTTCCTAACATACGGAACTAAAAAAACCTCTTTCAGTTTCTTCAAATTCGTTCTGAGGTGGGAGGGATTTATGGTTAAACTTGCGCTATGAAACTACTGAAAGTCAAGCTTTCTGGTTTTAGCAATCTTTTTCAAGATCAGTTTCTGGTCACAGGAAAAGGTATTTTGGAATTCGGAAGGAGGTTTCTCTTCATAAACTCTCCAAATACAATAACCTATCTCAATTTCTTCATAAGTGTTATCAGTTTGGAGATACTAAGCTTTCTTTGAAACCCTAATTTCAGAGAACAAATTTTTCCTGTTTTACATGTGTCTTTCAAGGACCGATTCTGGACAGATGGAGAAGTGTTTTAAAAAAACAAGAGAGGTTTTTGTTCTAGATAGAATTGAATACAAAAAAATCCTTCAGTTTCATAAAATATGTCATGGATGAGAAGATAAAGGCTCTGTCCCACGTGCCAACTTTCATGGATCCTAAACCTAAAAACAGGGAAACATGTTCCCTAATTTCTAGGGTTTATCATCAGCAGTAGGGTGACAACGTGGGAGGCTTCATCAAATTCGACCTCATGAGGTTGTAGCTATCAAAGAATGCATTCAATGTTTAGTTCAGGTGGTTTAGTCATAATAAGGAGTTACACTCCTAGTTGTATTAGGTCTCTAGGACTGTTATTTAACAACTATTTGTAATTAATAGTTTGTTTAAGTATCAATAGGTGTCAGGTCAAGTGAAATTCGAATTCCCCTCATGATGGAGGAAGGAATACAAGCTTGTAATGAACTCTATATATGACAAGAGATGTAATGCACTCAGGGTTGGCAACTTTCAATGGAACAAGCACATTGTGTTATTGTATGTGATTGTATGTTTTCAGGTTAATACAAAGAGTTGCTTTCACTACTCAAGATTCAACAAGGGTTTTAATGTTTGATTTTCCTCATGGCTTCCTTCATATACTTACTTGCAATGGCATAGACACATGTTACTTAGAATTCATTGATGATGCTCTAACTTCCTTCATGTGTTTGTAGGTTGTGTTCTCTATATTATATCTCTGTTTTGCTTTTATGTTAAAACCCTCTATGCCCTGACTTCCATGTGAAATCGATCTTGCTGTTGTACTGAAACACACTTTGAATCAATAGCCCAATGGAAGTTTTTTAATTGGTATTTCAACCATTTATACATTGTTGTTCGAATTTTCCATAGAGTTAGCCATCTAATCTTCAAAGTAAAATCTTTAATCCAATGAGAGAGCCCTTTCAGGTTAAGGAGGCTAAGCCTCAGCAAAAAGTTTGGTTTGAAATAGTTACTCAAAGTCTTCCTGATCAGCAGCCTATCAGGGTTGGATGTTTGTGATAACATTTTGGTGCATCTACCAGGAGCCTAAAGTCTATTCATTCCCAAAATTAAGAAGTTGAACTTATTAAGGTAGCAGGAGCTTAGACATCTTTTCGAGGCTGCAAAAGTACCTTGGCAATTCCACACATCAAATAACAAATTGGAATGTGACTCCACTGCTAGAAGATTAGTAGCTTGATGAAGTTTCAAGATGAGTTCCATTGCAAGAATGAATACCAGGTATGCCCCTATGAATCAGTCTCATATCCCTAGTTTTCCAAATCCTATGCCAAAGGTTGATTGGTTAGATGATCTTCCAATATTCAAAGATGAAAAGAAATATAATGCTGCTCTTCATTTGGTTAGGTTCCATATGCATGTACGTAGTCTTAAGGTTCAGTTCCCTGAAGATTGTCTCATGAAGATGTTTATGACCACTTTAGAAGGAAAAGCATGGTCTTGGTATAAAAGCTTGGAAAATGGTTCATTATATTCTCTTGCTTATTTCCATGATGTATTCTATGACATGTATAAAGAGTGTCATCCATCCTTATTGCTAGTCAAAGATTGTGGTAAACATTCTGCGAGTTTTATTCAATATTTGGAGGATTGTTATGATGATGATGAATTCATGGATGAAGAAATTTTAGAAGCTCTTCATAACAATACATTTCAACACCAAGAAGAAAGGATAACATCCCATGAAATGCAACATGAAAATTAGCAAGGGTTTACTTATGAAAATCATATTACATCCTCCGAGATTAATGTAGAGATGCAACAGACTTGTCAGTCTTTAGATCATAATGAAGATGAAAATAATTGCAAACACCAAGAAGAAATACTGGAAGAAATTTTTTATAACCCTTAGGCGGAGGAAAAGGTTGATCATTTATGTAATTCCTTGGAGCAGATTACTTCAAAGAATGATCATAATAGTGAGGAAAATTACATTGTCTATGGGAATCATGCAGAAAGGAAGTTGGATAGCATATCAAAGGAATTTTGTGTGGTTGAGGATCAGTTGTCTGAAGATATAGAATGTTATGATGATCATCAAAATAACCATGTCGTCTTTGACCCTATAAATGAATACATGGCAAAGTTTTGCACATCAGTATTTCATTTTCATTTGCATTATGAAGATCATATACATTATAAGTTGATTTGGTCATGTCACTATCATGGTTATTTTGAGGTTGAATGTAGTCAAGAGATTCAAGTTTCAGATCAGATTGATGACTGGCTTCATTGGAAATTTCATGTTCCTTGAGCTACAAGTGGAGATTGCAGCTGATAGGGTAGGGTGGAACGTGAAAATAAGCTCAAGGTTGACTGAGAATTTTTTAGTAGATATAGATTTCTTTCTCCTACAATGATCATCAAGCTTAAGCCCAAGGTGAAGGCCCAAGAAGCTTAAAGGGAATGCTTGTCAAATAAATTTATGTTTATCATAAGAGGATAAAGCACTGGACCTACGAGTTCTTAGTGTACCACAAGGTCACACTATCCCACGTGGAGCCACTGTTATCACTTAAGAAATGATTTCTAAATTCTAAGCATCAGTTCTATTCCAAAGGATTGGTGTTAGTATTGGTCTAGTCTTTCCATGGTTGCTTTAGTGTCTAAGATCTAGAAAAGAGTCTTGTTGGTATGGTCAAATAGGGTCAACACTCCGTTCTTCGCCATCACTGGTCCCACATCACACATAAATTCCATGTGTCAAGCTTATGTCAAGGTTTTCATGCACTGCAAAACTGCCTAGGAATTTTCGTAGCGCAAAACCCAAAATTTTCACTAAACTAGGAGTTTTCGTAGCGCGTTACAAAACCCCTGAAAAGGCATGTTTCAGTGTAAAAGACTCTGTTTTCTGCTTTTACTAGTCAACTTCCAGAAGGTTTCCTAAGCATCTGAGAACTCAATTTTTAAAACTAAAAGAGGCTTTTCTTCCTAACATACTGAACTAGAAAAACCTCTTTCAGTTTCTTCAAATTCGTTCTGAGGTGGGAGGAATTTATGGTTAAGCTTGCGCTATGAAACTGCTGAAAGTCAAGCTTTGTCTTCTAGTTTTAGTAGTCTTTTTCAAGATCAGTTTCTGGTCACAGGAAAAGGCATTTTGGAATTTTGAAGGAGGTTTCTCTTCATCAACTCTCTATGTTAGAAAATTATATATTACGGAGCAATGGAACACATGAAATAATGCAGAAATATAAACACAGAAAACGCACAAAACAAGAGAGACACAGATATACATGGTTCACCTAGTTTGGGCTACGTC